>JASVEL010003658.1:0-137897 GCA_032618575.1 Nicotiana noctiflora | reverse complement strand
ATTCCCGGACACCCGGAGATTATTACTATATTTATTGAGATACGGACTGCGGGTTCGATTCTCGGAGATCTCGAGATATTGAGATACGAGCTGTGGGTTCGATTCCCGAAGACACAGAGATACTGATATTGGGACTGCGAGTTACCGATATACGGACTGCGGGTTCAATTCCCGGAGATCCTGTGAGACTGATGTATGGACTGCGAGTTCGACTCTCGGAGATCCTCAGTTGCTGATTATAGAGGGGGATTGCGGGTTCAATTCCCGGAGATCCTGGACTTGTTGATTTGAATTTTGTTGTGTTGGTTACCCTTGTTAGCTTAATTGTAGACTGTTGCAGTATTTACTTTATTGCTATTATTTCAGTCTTATTCTTATTTGAACTGCTCGATATTATTATTATCATTATGTTATAATTTCTCGGTAGGGCCCTGACCTTCCTCGTTACTACTCCATCAAGGTTAGGCTTGGAACTTACTGAGTACCGCCGTGGTGTACTCATACTACTCTTCTGCACACTTATGTTGTGCAGATCCAGGTACATCAGATCAGGTGCATTACAGGTGATTTAGGAGCACCTTCAGGAGACTTGAGGTATGATCTACTACATCCGCGGATCCGCAGAGTCCCCTTCTATTCTCATTAGTGATATCAGCTATTTCCCTTTTCTCCATTGTATAGACATTTTTGAGGTATAGAGCCACAATTGTACTCTTTCTTAATCTGTGTTGCACGTGAGTTTCTGGGTCTTGGTAGTTGTGTTTTCTTCTCGTATTTGGCGAAGTGTATGTGCTGAGCGGCACTCATTACATTTATTTTACATCATTCAGCTGTTATCTTATCTTTTCTTTCATAAAAGTGTGTATTTCGCATTGTGTTAGGCTTACCTAGTCGCGAAGACTATGTACCGTCTTGACATGTTCACAATTCGTGAACTAGGGTCGTGACAAGTTGAAATCAGAGCTCTAGGTTCATAGGAGTCACGGGACACAGACCGGTTATTTAGAGTCTCGCTGATCGATACAGAGACGTCTGTATTTATCTATGAGAGGCTATGTAACTATTTAGGAAACTCTTCATTTCTTTTGAATTCCTTGTCGTGCGATATTTTGGCACCAAATATAAACTTCTATTTTCTATTCTCTCACAGATGGTGAGGACACGTGCTACTGGTGAGGATCAGGCACACACACCCCTTGCTGCCGCCGCCAGAGGCCGGGGCCGTGGTAGAGGTCGAGGACGCGCCCGAGGTGCAGCCACAACACCCGCGCGCGCTGCCGCTAAGGCACCACTGGTGGATCAGGTTGGAGCGCAAGCACCTGGTACACCGACTACAGCTGCTACTACTCCAACACTCCAGGAGACCCTGGACCAATTTATGAGCATGTATACTACTTTAGCTCGGGCGGGGTTGCTTCCACTCACTGCAGCTACATCTCAGGTCGGGGAAGAGGCCCAGACTCCCGCAGTCGTTACACCTGAGCAGCGAGTTCCCGTAGGGGCAGGTTCTAGAGATTATTACTATGCCTCCTGCCGCCCCAGTACAGCCCGGAGGTGGGTTAGCTGCCTCCGAGGATGAGCAGCATAGATTAGAGAGGTTCAAGAAATATGGTCCCCCAATGTTCAATTGCTTGGCTTCATATGATGCATTGGGACTTCTGGAGGAATGTCATCGTATCCTCCGTACTATGGGGATAATGGAGACCTGCGGGGTTTCTTTTACTGCTTTTCAGCTTCGTGGGGCCGCTTATGATTGGTGGCGCACGTATGAGTTGAATAGTCCAGATGAGTCTGCCTCATTGACATGGACACAGTTTTCTGATATGTTTTTGAGGGAGTTTGTTCCCTAGAGCCTTAGGGACACTTGGCAATTGGAGTTTGAGCAGTTGCGTCAGGGCTCTATGACAATATTAGAGTATGCTATCAGTTTCACCCGGTTAGCCAGGCATGCACCGACCTTGGTAGCCACGGTCTGGGAGAGAGTGCAGAGGTTTATTGAGGGCCTTATTTCGCTGATCCGGTCCAGCATGGCTAGGGAGCTGGAGACATATGTACCGTATCAGCAGGCGGTGAGTATTGCCGGGCGGATCGAGAGTATGCTCCCTAGAGAGCGATGAGGGAGGGAGGCCAAGAGGTCTCGTGAGTCGGGTAATTTCTCTGGTGCCCGTACTTCAGCAGCCAGTCATTTTGGTAGGGGTTATTCCGGTCATCCAGTTCATTTAGCATTGCCAGCAGCTGGTAGTACTCCAGCTCTTCTAGTACCTCAGGAGCCTTATTATGCTCCCCCAGTTTCCAGTGCGCCTGCTGCGCGGGTACCTTCCAGGGGTCAGACTAGTGGGGGTGAGGCCGGTCAGTCACAGCCACCGCGTCCTCCCGGAGCTTGTTTTGAGTGCGGGGATACTCGCCACCTGGTTAGGGAGTGCCCCAGGCGCAGGAGAGGAGCCCCTCATCAGGACTTTGCAGCCTCAGCGTGGTTCACATGGTCAGCAGGCCATCGTCCCAGCCCCAGCAGCCACCCCACCTGCCCAGCCTGCCAGGGGCGGGGATCAGGGTGCCAGAGGCCGCTCTCGAGAGAGGGGTCAGGCCAGATTTAATACTATTCCTGATCGCGCTGCAGCTGGAGCCGATTCTGTTATCACATGTATTATCTTGGTTAGTCAAAGAGAGGCATCGGTTCTATTCTATCATGGTTCTACTTTTTCATATGTGTCCTCTTATTTTGCTTCACATCTGGGTGTGCCTCGAGATTCTTTGAGTGCCCCCATTTATGTTTCTACTCTTGTTGGAGATTCTTTGGTTGTGGACCGTGTGTATCGGTCGTGTTTGGTCACTATTTGTGGTTTCAAGACCGGAGCTGATCTTTTATTGCTCGATATGGTTGATTTCGTTATTATTCTGGGCATGGACCGGTTGTCGCCCCATTATTCTATACTTGATTGTCACGCCAAGACCGCGACGCTGGCTATGCCAGGCATTCTACGTATTGAGTGGAGTGGTACTCTAGATCACACCCCCACCCGTGTTATTTCCTTTCTCAAAGCTCAGCGTATGGTTGAGAAGGGGTGTGCAGCTTATCTAGCTTATGTGAGGGATGTCAGTGTTGACACTCCTTCTATTGATTCCGTCCCAGTGGTACGTGATTCCTCTAATGTATTTCCAGCTGATCTCCCGGGCATGCCGCCCGATAGAGATATTGATTTTGGTATTGACTTATTGCCGGGTACTTAGCCCATTTCTATTCCTTCGTACCGCATGGCTCCTCCTGAGTTGAAGAAGTTGAAGGATTAGTTACATGAGTTGTTGGGTAAAGGTTTCATTCGACCCAGTGTTTCGCCTTGGGGTGCTCCTGTGTTGTTTGTGAAGAAAAAAGATGGTTCTATGCGGATGTGTATTGACTATCGCCAGTTGAACAAAGTTACAGTGAAGAACCGGTATCCTTTGGCATGTATTGATGACTTATTTGACCAGCTACTGGGTGCACAGGTGTTCTCCAAGATTGATTTGCGCTCTGGTTATCATCAGCTGAAGATTCGTGAGCCAGATATCCTGAAGACTGCCTTCAGGACTCGGTATGGCCACTACCAGTTTTTCATTATGTCTTTCGGGCTGACTAATGCCCCAACAACTTTTATGCATTTGATGCATAGTGTATTCAAGCTGTACCTTGACTCGTTCGTGATTGTTTTCATTGATGATATTTTGGTATATTCCCGGAGTCGGGAAGAGCACGAGCAGCACCTGAGGATAGTGCTTCAGACTCTGAGGGAGAAGCAATTATATGCAAAGTTCTCTAAATGTGAATTTTGGCTGAGTTCGGTGGCATTTCTAGGCCACGTGGTGTCGAGCGAGGGTATTCGAGTGGATCCGATGAAGGTGGAGGCCGTGCAGAATTGGCCCAGGCCCTCCCCAGCTACTGCAATACGTAGCTTCCTCGGCATGGCGGGTTATTACCGTCGTTTTGTAGAGAGGTTCTCTTCGATCACAACATCTATGACGAGATTGACCCAAAAGGGTGCCCCTTTTCAGTGGATAGAGCAGTGTGAGGCGAGCTTTCAAAAGCTCAAGACAGCTTTAACTTCAGCCCCTATCTTGATGTTGCCTACCAGTTCGGGGTCCTATACGGTATATTACGATGCCTTACGAGTTGGACTCGGCACAGTATTGATGCAGGACGGTAGGGTGATTGCCTACGCATCCCGACAGCTGAAGGTACATGAAAAGAACTACCCTGTCCACGATCTTGAGCTAGCTCCCATTGTTCACGCCTTGAAGATTTGGCGTCATTATTTGTATGGGGTTCCTTGTGATATCTACACTAATCGTCGGAGCTTGCAGCACTTGCTTAAGCAGAAGGACCTGAACATGCGTCAGAGGAGATGGTTGGAGCTGTTAAAGGACTATGATATTACTATTCTCTATCATCCGGGCAAGGCCAATGTAGTTGCCGATGCCTTGAGTCACCGAGCGGAGAGTTTGGGGAGTTTGGCATATATACCAGCTTCGGAGAGGCCTATGACGATGTATGTTCAGGCCTTAGCCGGGCAGTTTGTTAGATTGGATCTTTCGGAGACCAGCCGAGTTCTGGCCTGTGTGGTTTCTCGGTTTTCTTTATTTGATCGCATCAGAGAGCGACAGTTTGATGACCCTTATTTGCAGGATCTTCAGGACAAGGTTCGGCGTGGTGATGCCCGAGATGTCACCATTGGGGATGACGAAGTGATGAGGATGCAGGGGCGTATTTGTGTGCCCAATATAGATGATCTTTGAGAGCTGATTCTAGCAGAGGCCCAAAGCACGCGATATTCCATCCATCCGGGTGCCGCGAAGATGTATCAGGACTTGAGGCACCATTACTGGTGGAGGCCGATGAAGAAGGATATAGTTGACTATGTTTCTAGGGGCCTCAACTGCCAGCAGGTGAAGTATGAGCATCGGCGTACGGGTGGGTTAATGCAGCAGATTGAGATTCCCTATAGACTGTGAGAAAATTTGATTTTATTTGGGTCATTGTGGATCGGCTGACCAAGTCCGCCCATTTCATACATATGTGCACTACTTATTCATCGGAGCGGTTGGCGGAGATCTGTATCATGGAGATAGTCTGGTTGCATAGTATTCTAGTTTCTATCATTTTAGATAAAGGCACTCAGTTTACTTCACGGTTCTGGAGAGCCGTACAGCAGGAGTTAAGCACTTGGGTGGAGCTGAGCACAGTGTTTCACCCCCAGACGGATGGCCAGTCTGAGCGCACTATTCAGATTTTGAAGGATATGCTCCGCGCATGCGTGATTGAGTTTGGAGGGTCATGGGATCATTTCTTGCCACTGGCGGAGTTTGCTTATAACAATAGCTATTAGTCCAGCATTCGGATGGCAACGTTTGAGGCCCTATCTGGTAGGAGGTGCAGGTCCCTCGTGGGATGGTTTGAGTTGGGCGAGGCCAGGCTGCTAGGTACTGAGATGCTCTAGGATGCAATGGACAAGGTCAAGGTGATTCAGGACAGACTTCGTGCAGCCCAGTCTTGACAGAAGAGTTATGCGGACAAAAATATCCATGATGTGGCTTTTATGGTTGGCGAGCGGGTTCTACTTCGGGTCTCGCCCATGAAGGGCGTCATGAGGTTTGGGAAGAAGGGGAAGTTGAGTTCGAGATTCATTGGCCCTTTTGAGATTTTGCGGCGTGTTGGGGAGGTTGCTTATGAGCTGGCCTTACCTCCCAGCCTAGCTGGAGTCCATCCCGTATTTCATGTCTCTATGCTCCGGAGATACTATGGCGACCCGTCGCACGTGTTGGATTTCACTTGTGTTTTATGGTTGGCGAGCGGGTTCTACTTCGAGTCTCGCCCATGAAGGGCGTCGTGAGGTTTGGGAAGAAGGGGAAGTTGAGTTCGAGATTCATTGGCCCTTTTGAGATTGTGCGTCGTGTTGGGGAGGTTGCTTATGAGCTGGCCTTACCTCCCAGCCTAGCTGGAGTCCATCTCTTGTCTCTATGCTCCAGAGATACCATGGTGACCCGTCGCACGTGTTGGATTTCACTTCTGTTCAGCTAGACGAGGATCTTTCCTATGTTGAGGAGCCAGTGGCCATTTTGCACAGGCAAATTAGGAAGCTAGGATCAAAGAACATCGCTTCAGTGAAGGTCCAGTGGCTGGGTCAGCCAGTTGAGGAGGCGACTTAGGAAACCGAGCACGATATGCGCAGCCAGTACCCTTATCTCTTCACCACTCCAGGTATGTTTTCTATGCTCGTTCGAGGACGAACAAATCTTTAAGTGTGGGAAGATTTAACGAATTGGTCGGTCGTTTTTTAAATTTACGGCCTGATCCCCAATTTAACTGTTCCCCTAAGTTCATTTATGCTATTGTGGTTTGCCGGGAGGTTCGATTCAAGATTTTGGAGTGTTTTGGGACACTTAGTCCCTAAATGAGAGCTTTATAGTTGAAAAATGGCCCGTATTCGGAACAATTTTAAGACGACCTAGGAATGGAAATCCGATGGTTGCATTAGCTCTGTTAGGTGATTTCGAAGTAGGGAGCACATTCGGAATGTATTTTGGAGGTCTGTAGCTCATTTACGCTTGAAATGCTGAAGTTTGGAATTTTTGGACCGATAGGGGAGATTTTGACCCGGGAGTCGAAATGGTTTTTCGACAGTTGCAGTAGCTTCGTTAGGTGATTTTGGATATGTCTGCAAATTTTCTGATCATTCGGACATCGTTTGGTCGGGTTTTTGATAGCATGTATGTTTCAGAAGTTTTGGTTGAAACTTAGGCTTGAATCCGCCTTGATCTAATGATTTTCGTGTTTAAGGGCATGTTTTTATGATTGGAACAAGTTCGTATCGTGTTTTGGGGTAGGTTGGCGGTTTTCGTTGGGGTCCCAGGGGCCGCAGGGAGAATTCGGGGGTCCAATCGAAATAATTCTTGCATTTTAGAAGTGTTGTTGACTGTTGGTATGTGTTGCAGACGAATACTCTATACGACCGCATAGAATGTTTGGGAGGAGACAAAAATTTTATTCTAGCGATCGCAGAAAGTGCTATGTGATCGCATAGCTTTGGATGGTTGTGCTCTGCGGTCGCAGAGGTAACCATGCGATCGCGGAGCATTGTATACGATCACATACGTCTATCTGGATGAGCTATGCGATCGCATTGTGGTCTATACAATCGCATTGTGGTCCATACAATCGCATAAGGTAATTTGGAGAGGGTTAAAATTTGTTCTGCGCGATCGCAACAGTGTTCATGCGATCGCATAGAGTAAAAACCTGGGCAGACAGAATCCGAATATAACACTTCATCCGCGAGGGTTTCACCATTTTTACAAAAACTCAAGCTAGGGAGCTCGGTTTTGGGTGATTTCTCGCGTGCCTTTTAGAGAAAATTGTTTGGTAACGATTTCTTACTCCCTTTTGATCATTATTCACTAATCTAAACTCAATTTTTTCCTTTAATTTCGGATTTGGGATGTAAAATTGGGGTAGTTTCATAGAAGAAATTTTGATGATTTGGAGGGGCAAACGAACTCCGATTTTGATAAATTTTATATGGTTAGACTCGTGAGAGTGCGAGATTTCTGAAAACATAAAAATATTTCGATTCTGAGCCAATGGCTGTAGGGGTATTTTGGTCATTTCACCCATTTTTGCGTCATAGCTTTAATTTTATCACTGTAATTAGTTACTTGCGATGTTCTTTACACTGTGAAATTGGTTTGACTAGATTCGGGCCACTCGGAGTTGGATACTCGTGGCAAGGGAGTCGTTTCTTAGCGGTTTTGTACCGGAATTGAGGTAAGTGACTTGTCTAACCTTGCGTGGGGGAACCTTCTCCCCTAGGATATTATGTGTTGATTTAATTGCCTTGTACGCGAGGTGACGGGTGTGTACTTGCACATATTGTTGAAAAACCACCTTACTTGAACTGTTCAAATCGTGATATTCTTGATATTTAATTGATTCAGTTGTAAGACTTATCTGATGTTAGTTAGAGAAGCATGATTAGATAGGATTATCTATTTAAGTGCCTACTTGTCTTAATTGAACTTCCTGGAACTTGTTGAGACTGGATTTGGTGTAATTTGTAGCTATGTACTTCATATTTCTCTGTGTTTTTCCTCTTATTTGTTGTGTTTGTGTTTGTGGACTGCGGGTTCAATTCCCGGAGATTCGAGGGTTGCGGCTTCGATTTCCTGAGACCCAAAAATACTGATATATGGACTGCGAGATCAATTCTTGGAGATCCTGAGTTGTTGAGATACGGACTGCGGGTTCAATTCCTGGAGATCGTGAGATATTGAGATACGGACTGCGGGTTCAATTCCTGAAGATCCGAGGGCTGCGGGTTTCTATTCCCGGAGACCCAGAGATACTGATATACGGACTGCGGGTTCAATTCCCAGAGATCCTGTGAGACTAATGTACGGACTGCGGGTTCCATTCCCGGAGATCCTAAGTTGGTGATTATAGAGAGGGACTGCGGGTTCAATTCCTGGAGATCCTGGACTTGTTGATTTGTATTTTGTTGTGTTGGTTACCCTTATTAGCTTAATTGTAGACGGTTGCAGTATTTACTTTATTGCTGTTATTTCAGTCTTATTCTTATTTGAACTGCTCGATATTATTATTATCATTATGTTATTATTTCTCGGCCGGGCCCTGACCTTCCTCGTCACTACTTCATCGAGGTTAGGCTTGGCACTTACTAAGTACCGCCGTGGTGTACACATACTACTCTTCTGCACACTTTTGTTGTGCAGATCCAGGTACATCAGATCAGGTGCATTACACGTGATTTAGGAGCACCTTTCAGGAGACTTGAGGTATGATCTGCTACGTCCGCGGATCCGGAGAGTCCCTTTCTATTCTCATTAGTGATATCAGCTAGTTCCCTTATCTCCGTTGTATAGACATTCTTGATGTAGAGAGCCACAATTGTACTCTTTCTTAGTCTGTGTTGCCCATGAGTTTCCGGGTCTTGGTAGTTGTGTTTTCTTCTGGTATTTGGCGAAGTGTATGTGCCAAGCGGCACTCATTTTATTTCTTTTACATCATTCTGCTGTTATCTTATCTTTTTTCTTTCATGAAAGTGTATATTTCGCATTGTGTTAGGCTTACCTAGTCGCGAAGACTATGTGCCGTCATGACATTTTCACGATTCGTGAACTAGGGTCGTGACAGTTAAGCCATGGGAACCAAAGTTCATGTCATTGGAAGCTAGTATTAATTGTTCTGCAATTTGGCTAAGATTTGGCAAATTGTTAGCTATAGATAACTGTACTTTTTCAACAAAAAGGGGAAGATATACTAGATTGTGTGTGCAAGTTCCTTTGGATCATCCTCTTTGCACTCATGTTTTTATAGGACATCATAAACAATCTATTTTATATGAAGGGATTAACTTGTTTTGTGTTAAGTGTGGTAAAATGGGTCATAATCAATTAGTTTGTTCTTATACAATAAGCCTTTTCTAATGATCCTACTGCTCAGATCATTAATAATCCTTCAAATTCTACTAATCATAATTTGGCATCTACGGATGAAAAGAAAATAGTTTCCTTCCATACAATTTCAACCAAAAGGGCCACCAATGAAAAATTCAATCCAAGAAGATCAGGTATGACTCATGATCTAAATAATTCTGTTAATACTTTTCCTCTGAATAAATTATCACTAAAAAGGTTTAATAATATTTCCGCTACTACAAATACTAATATATTACTAACTGACCCAATAAACAAAGTTAATTCTACTAATCCTTTTAAAATCTTAGATTTGTTAAATAATGATAATAATCATAACCACATTAACCTTTCTAATAAAAATGCTACTCCAAAGGTTATTACCACCTCTATCCCTAAGGACCAATTAAATATGATACATAATCCAAGTCATCTTAATTCACAACATGCACAAGGCCACCAGCAACTACCCAACATGTAAATCCTCTCCAATACTCTACCATATAGTCAGTAAATATCATTTATTGATATCCACCAAAACACAAAAATTATAGATAATCAAAACAAGTGCCTAACAAATACTATACCATCAATTCCCATAAACCCTAGAATTTCCATGCAAGAACATAATGATGGCCTTGCTACCACCATATCTCAAGTTCATCACACTACTCCACCTTTTAGTCCCATCAAACCGCCACTGTCCACCACTCCAACTTCTCTAAATTTGGATACCTACACTTTACAATTCCTTCTACACATATTTCTCCCCACATTAATATTTCAGTTACTCCCACAATACTTAATAATATTGGCCAACTCTCTCAATTACCTAAGAAGAACACAAGCTCGTCAACATCGACGTCCACCAAGTCTTCATCACCTAGTGCCATCACTGTACCCTCTATCAATTCTACCTTCTCACTTACTAATGGAGAACAATCCATTAATCTACACAACCCAGTCTCTACAAGTGCCACTAACTCTAACATCTTGGCTAGAAACAGGGCTTTAAAATCGTGCTCTAACCTTCACCTTGGAAGTGAACAATCAGAAGGTCACACTCCTTATAAACAATCCTTCAGACCATGCCCAGATAATTATGAAGGGCATGCAATATGGGACAAAGTTGTTTGCTCGTTATCACTGGTCCCTCATGCAAGCACCTCACCTCTCTCCATATCAAACCCTACCTCTCCGAGTACCAGTATGGGACCCTGCCCATCTTTACCCCAACCGCATTCAAATGCCATTCTATCACATTCCATCTCCTACACCCTCAACTGCATGGATACAACCTTGTATGAATCCACAATTAATATTACCTCAACTGGAACCTCACATTCCTCATACCCCAGCTCCATCTCCTATAAACTCACCTCCTCCAAGTCCCAATCACAATGCACCAAACAACAATTTCCAGGAGGAGCTCGACGTAGCAATCGCTTACAACAGAGAAACTCGTCCAGTTTATGCATGACTAGATGGGATCAAAGTATTTGTGTTAAAAGAGGAATACGAAAGAAAAGTTTTTGTAAGGACTCCACCAACTTTGAGGAGTTATTCCCTTTGATTAAGGCCTACCACAAATTCAGAGGTGGGAAAATATGCTATGCTACTACTCACAACCTTTCTCCTACGTCCAGGAGAGAGCATGAGCAATTGGTTAAATCCTAATAGTAGCCATGGAGCGATAGAAAATAATCATATGAATTTTATCATCTGGAACTGTAGGGGTGCAATATCAGTGGTACTTAGATGCAATTTTAGGTCACTTATAGACTATAACAGGCTTGCATTGGTAGTTCAATTAGAAACACACTGTCTAACACATCAACAGGTGAAGGAAGATTTCCAATTTGATTGTATGCTGGAAGTTACTGGCACAAGAAATTCTAGAGGAATTGTCATTTTATGATTGACTAATATGTTGGATGTTCATCCAAAAACAAAAACACCACAAGAAATACACTGTCAAATTCAGGTTAAACCTTTACCTTTTTATTTTTTATTGACTGCTATCTATGCCAGTAATAAAGTAGTTGAAAGACAAATTTTATGGAATAATGGGCCTTGGTTGCTAGGTGGTAATTTTAATGAGATTACTCATGCAAGTGATAAATTTGGTGGACTTCCTATAAATAATTCACGCTCAAATAAATTTAATATCTAAATTATTGCAATATGACCGACTTAGGATTTAACGGGAGTCATTATACTTGGACTAATAGAAGAGACCCAAGGCATACTATTCTTGAAAGAATTGATAGGATAATAGCAAATTATGAATGGATTAATCAGTATTCTGATGCCATTGTTACACACCTACCGCGTATACATTCAGATCATTGTCCTATTAAATTAGATTTACACTACTGCCTTTTACCTAGAAATAAATTTTTCGATCTGAAATAATTTGGACAAGTCATACTAATTTTGTAGATGTTATTAAGCATGCATGGCTAGAAAATAGTTCTTTAATACCTGGTATTTATAAATTTACAATGTTAGTTAAACAATGGAATTCTACTATATTTTGTAATATTTTTAAATAAAAAAGAACTTTACTTGCTATATTGAATGGAATTCAAGCTTCTGTTCATTATCCAACTAGTTTTTTCCTATAAAATTTTGAAAGAGTGCTAAAGGTGGAGTTTAATCAAATTCTTAGGTTAGGAAGACTTCTGGAAACTAAAATCACATATTGACTGGCTTAATAATGGGGATGCTAATACAAAATTTTTTCATCTTAGTACTCAATCGTAGAAGGAAAAATAGAATTGTTGCTCTTCAAGATCATGGAGGAAACTCGATAAATTGGCCACAACATATTTTGACACACATTTCCTCGTATTATCAAAATCTTTTTACTACACAGCATAATCATTTGATTCCTACTACTAAATTATTACCATCTCAAATATTAAGATTGCTTAATAAGACCTTTACAAAAAATTGAAGTCCTTAATGCCATTAAATCTTTTAAACCTATGAAAGCTCCTAGTCCGGATGGACTCCATCCCCCTTTTTTATCAAAATTATTGGGAAGTCATTGGGGATTCTGAACTTAGCTTCTGTTATAAGGTGTTTAACGATTATGAAATTGATCCCGTGATAAATTCAACGTTTATTTGTCTTATTCCAAAAAATGACCAGGCTGCCACAATTACTCAATATGGACCTATTAGGCTTTGTAATACAATTTACAAAATTATCAATAAAATATTGGTAAATAGGTTAAAATTTATTTTAAATCATATTATACATCCTTCACAGTCTAGCTTTCGACAAAATAAAAGAGCTGCCGATAATGCTATAATTGTTCAGGAAATAATTACTAATTTCCAAAAATTTAAAGGTAACAAGTTAGGTATGCTACTCAAAATTGACTTATAAAAGGCTTTCAATAAATTAGAATGACTTTTATTCGTAATACCCTTATAAGCTTGAATTTTCCAACTGTTTTTATTAAATTAATTATGTCTTGTGTAAGTACAACTACTACTTCAATTCTAGTTAATGGTAGTCCCACCGATACTTTTCATCCTACTCAGGGTATAAGACAGGGTGATCCTTTATCTCCCTATTTGTTTATCATATGTCTTGAAATGTTCTCAAGACATATAAATGATGTTGTTGATTATCAAGCGTGGAAGCCTTTATCTATAACAAAAAATGGTCATTGCCTATTACATTTATTTTTTGCAGATGATATTAACCTTACTACAAAAATCACACCTACTATATGCCAGACTATGGTTAATATAATTGACAAGTTTACTATTAAGTCAGGACAATCTATTAATTATCATAAATAAAAAATTTACTTCTCAAAGAATTGCCATCTTAATAAAAAAACTCAGTTTTACAATTTTTCAATATGAAAGAAGGGCATAGTTTTGGAAAGTATTTGGGATTCCCTATTTTTTCCAAAAGAGCTACAAAATCAGATTTTCAATTCCTATTAGATAACTTTAAAACAAAATTGGCTAGTTGGAAAGCTAATTTCCTTCTAAGGCAGATAGATTAACTCTTATAAAATCTACACTAAATAGACTCCCTAACCACTTGTTGCTGTTCATAAAAATCCCTACTTATATTATAAATATCCTTAATAAATACCAAAGAAATTTCTTGTGGGGAACAACTGCTCAAAAACGAAAATTACATCTCATTAAATGCCCATCAGTCACAATTCCTCTTGAATTGGGAGGCCTAGATATTCACAGTTTGACTATTAAAAATAAATCTATCCATGCAAGCCTTGCATGGAGAATGTTTCAGAATCCTACTGAACTATGGGCACAAGTTCTTTTAAAAAATCATATAAGACCTGGTTCATTACCACGTTGTACCTGCTCCACAACTTGGCGTAATATTATTATGGGTTGGAATTATTGTATACTAGATTACAAATGGAATATTGTAACATGCCAACATGCTAGGTTTTGGTCAGACCCTTGGATCATGCATAATTTTAGCCTTAGAACCTTTATTAGTTGACCTATGCCCAAATCTGAAGATAAAAAATTAGTTTTCGATTACTACTATGACCATAAATGGCAGTTTGATAAAATCCTTTTTGAAATACCCACACATATTAATGATATAATTTATAATTTTTATTTTCCTTTTGAATCCTCTTACTTTGATAAAGTATATTGAAATCTAACAAATAATGGTTTATTCACCCTAAAATCTATGTATAGGTGTTTGGCTTCTTTGGATACATCTAATAATATTGAATCAAATCCCAAGTCTTTATATTGGATTTGGAAGCTTCCAATCCCTCATAAAATATCTTTTTTCCTTTGGCTTATTTGTCATAATAGATTACCTACAACTGAGTATCTTACTCATATAGGGGTTATTACTTGAAATATTTGTATTCAATGTCACCAAAATATTGAATCAGTAGTACACCTTTTTATTTTTTATGCACACATAAAATAATTTTGGGATGCTCGTAAATTTAAACCTTCTTTCATTCCTATTTCAGCCTCTAGGAAAGATATTATGCATTGGTTATATGAACTTATTCACTTGTCACATTTGAAACTACCCTATAATATCCCTTCAAAAATTGTTATACCCTTTGTTCTATGGAAAATCTGGATTAGACGAAATAAGTTTATTTATGACCATAAGACGTACGATTTAAATATGGATGCTTTATTACACAAAGCTGCTGAATTTCATTTCTTGAAAAGTCATGCTATAAAAAAGAAATCTAAAATTCCTATCTATATTAAACGGTATGCACGTGAAAATTGTACTATAAATTAAATATTGATGGTTCATGTAACCCTAATAAGGGTAGTTATGGGGTAGGGGGAGTTATTCATGATCATCAATTCAATTGGATCCTAGCATTTGCAGCTTCAGTCAACCAAGGAGACTCTACTCAAATACAACTTCTAACACTCCTTCAAGGATTACAAATTGCCGTCAAACGACGACTTCTACCACTAATCATTGAGACAGATGCTCAAAATGTTATTAATATGTTGCAATCACCATCTATGAATTATATTAACATTACTAATGATTGGAGGTCATTACTCCAACATCTGGTAGCTTCTCAATACAGCTTATTTACAGAGAGTAGAATGAGGTTGCGGACAAGTTAGCAAAATATGGTGCATCACAACAAGTGGAGGACTGCCAATTTTTCGACTCACCACCTAGTTCTGTGATGTCTTGTTATCTATAAGACTACCATGGTATACTCTATATTAGAGCCCCACGGCATGTTAGTAGGAATGTTACTTAGTCTATCTCTAGTTCTTCTGTATTTCCAGTATATACTAGTTTACGTAATAGGATTGTCTCTCCAATAGGGAGAAGATATTACCCTAGCTCTAGTCTTGTACTTATGATGCCTTGTAGGCATCCCCAACTCTAAACTATGTAAATGTTTTGTTATGTATAATATTGCCTATCTTTACTACCAAAAACAAAAGAGAACAAAAAGGCCATGTGAACGTAAAAGCCATAAAAGGCTGTTGGGACCTAAAAAGGGTTCCTTTATACAAATACAAAGTCTTCTGTTAATTATCAAAGAGTAATGAAAACAAAAAAAAATCCTTTACACTCAAACAGAGAGTAACGAAATAGAGGCAGCAAACCCAACAAATATTTCGTGTAAACAACTTGAAAAGATTCTAGGGTTATTTACAAATCATCAATTTTTATATTCAGGTATATGAAATTCCTTACTGTCAATTACCCCGTAGTAGTAATAGGTAAGAATTAAATAGTCAATTCCCTTCTTCCTCTATATCAACAATAAATTTTATATTTAAGTGTAGTACAAAAACAATTTGATTAAAATGTACTGGCTGTTGTAGGATCGATTGTTTGCCTGGTGCCAATTGGACTGGGGCCTACGTACTGGCTCGAGAAGTTTTAAGGCGAGTTGATATAACCCTTTACTAAAGTGGTTTACCTCACAAAAGCACGCACATAAGATATTTGATGAATTGCATAAAAGAGTTAATATATATTTAATTAGAGTAGTAAGTACCTATTAGCTTAGAATTATTTTCTAGCTAAAGTTTAGATGATTATTTTAATATATGCGCAAAAATTTTAGATTTTTATATTATTCTTTGTACTTAATTGGAGTAGTAAGTATCTATTAGCTTAGAATTATTTCCTAGCTAAAGTTTAGATGATTATTTGGATATATGTGCATAAATTTTAGATTTTTATATTATTCATATATGCAATTTTCATGTTGAAAATTTATGAAGGATCAAGAACCTATATAACTACTTTTGAATGTTTATTTCATTCTTATGTCAAACAACAACAACAACCCAGTATATTCCCACAAGGTGGGGTCTGGAGAGGGTAATATGCAGACAAGCCTTACCTCTACCCGAGAGGGCAGAGAGGCTGTTTCCAATCGACCCTCGGCGCAAGGAAAAGAAAAGTAAACAAAAATAAAAACAAAAACAAAAACCGCATTAGTTACTCCAGCATACATCGCATAACAATTATCTAGACATAAGAGACATAAACACCACAAATAAGCAGGCATGCAATGATCTTAAAACAGTAACTATCATAAATGACTACCAGAAGAAAACACAAACTAATCATCTAAGGGCGGCCCTACCATGCCTCACCCACCCCGGGAAAGGAGTACGAAAATATAGGAAAAATCTAGAAGCCCTTATCCTACAACCCTGATACTAGACCTCCAGACTTTCCTATCAAGGGTCATGTCCTCGGAAATCCGCATCCTAGCCATGTCCTATCTAATTACCTCTCCCCAGTATCTCTTGGGCCTCCCTCTGCCTCGTCTCACATCGACCACCTCTAGCCGCTCACAACTCCTCACCGGGGCATCGGGGCTTCTCCTCCGCACATGCCCGAACCACCGAAGTCTCGCCTCTCGCATCTTCTCATCCACTAGGGCCACCCCCACCTTCTCTCGAATATTTCATTCTTATGTCATGCCTTACATTTAAGGATACCAACATGAGAATGTATAAAATATTTAGACTTGAAAAATCACAAGAAGAATTTTTAGAAAGAAAAGATTTTTGGGAGTATCCTTTATTCTTCGAAGGAGTCATCGTCCAGGCCGATGGTCCTAACCAAGGCATTGACTTCCTGAAACTACCTGTGCCAAAGTAAGGATCACACGAGCCGAGGGTGTCATTGCTGAGAAATTACTTAGCCATGCTAAGGTATGATACATGAGCGCTGAAAACCATGAAGCGGGTGGCACCTCGTGGATTGGGCTTATTCGATCAGGTTACGATCGAACCCATGCCATCACACGGTGATGGAGACAGAATTAAGTCAGAATAGTTGGAACTCCCAAATTATAGAGTGAAAATTTTTTTTTAAAAGAAAGAAAAAAAGGAAAAGAATTTCTTTCAGAATATCCATAAATTGCTATTATGAAATTATTTAGAATTATTCTTAGAAGCTTTATGTTTTACATGCATTTAGAACCTTTGCTCATATTGTATATATTATTAAAGTTTTTCCCCCCAGTTGTTGAGACTCACTGAGTACAATGGATGGTACTGGCGTTCTCTTTTGGGAACTTACGTTGGTCTGCGGCACAATGTAGGAACCAAATTTGCAGGCGAGCAGGCTACGAGTTAGGACTTCCTTCCCTTCCAGTGCTAATGTTGAGCTCCGCTTTTGTTCGTGGAGTATTCTTTAGAATTATCTTTATTTAGTTAATTTTTTGTTACCTAGAGAACTGACCAGAAAATCTCATGTCCTGAGCAGTGCGTCAGTTTATCAGTAGAGGCTTCATAGACATAGTTATTGGGTTGAGATTCAATTATTATTTTATAATAACTTAGCTATAATTTAGTAGTTACTACGAATAAAGTTTTGGTGTTGATTTATTTAAATATTTGAATTAATCAAAAGTATTTGGTTAGAGTATTTCTTTGTTGCATATAAAGTTTGGATTTATAATAGGTTTGATATGAAAAGATGGCTCGCTCGATCATGTTTAGGGATCGAGTGCCGGTCTCGTCTTGTTCAGAAAATGGGTCGTGACAAATTTGGTATTAGAGCTTCAAGTTTATGGAGTCCTAGGGGTCTATGAAGGCGTGTTGGTTGAGTCTTGTTTATGTGTTTGAAGCGCGCCACACTCATAAACAGGATGCTACAAGCATTTACGAAAAATCACATTATTTGTCATACTTTAGATTGTGTAGTAGAGCCTACCTCTAATAAATTATCTAATGTATTCTTTTCTCCAAAAGTCGCAAAAATGGCTTGTACTCACAACTCTGACACCGACACTTAGGATTCTGCTCAAGAAACTATTGCTACTATCGTGGCTCAAGGCAGAACTAAAAAGGCTTCAACTTAGAAAAAAGGAGTAACTCGACAAATAGGGTTCAAGTACCCCGGCTTGAACATGAAGAAGAGGTGAAGCATAACGATCTAGTACCTCAGGATCCAGTACAGCCCCCAATAACATCTCCGGCTCAGGCAACTATATCTCCTAAGGTGGGTCAGATGTTTCATGTTGTCAACAGTGCTATGGAGATGTTTAAAGCCTTTATGGCCAACCAGAAGGAGAGAAGAGATGGGATTCCACCTCAATCAAATAGACAGAACAATTTTGAGTCCTCAAGAGTGAATGGATTTTTGAAGTTAAGTCCTCCAGTGTTCCATAGTTCTATAGTTGATAAAGATCCAATGTTGTGGCTGGAGGGTGTCAAGAAACCCCTCCGAGAGATGAAATCATTTGATGATGAAGCTTTAGAGCTAGATGCTCACTAGCTTAGAGATGTGGCCGACACTTGGTTTGAGATGTAAGAAAATGAAAGAGATGAAGATGATGGTCCATCTACTTGGGAAGAATTCGAAGGGGCCTTCATGGCTAACTTTATCCCAGAAGAGGCTAGGGAAGCTAAGGCTACAACGTTTGAACAACTCAAGCAAGGGAATAAAAGTGTGCAAGAGTACTGCATAAAATTCATAAGGTTAGCAAAGCAGGCTCCTCACATGGTTAAAACTGAAAAAGCAAAGATTCGCAGGTTTGTTGGCGGTTTAGCTTACCACATTAAGGATATGACATCAACTGCAACAATAGGGATAAAAGCTTCTCCTCTATTGTGGGATTCGCCAAGCACTTAGAAAAATACAGACAACAAAGGAGAGAAGAGAAAGAGCATAACAAGAAAGCCTAGACAACAGGCATGTTCAATGTACATCCAGCGGAGGTAGAAGGGATTCTTCTAATAAGGAGATACTAGCACCAGCTCCGTCGTGTCATGAGTCAGGTGGTGGGTCTTCCTTCAGACGTACTTAGTGTTATGGAAATCAGTATCCCTTGAATCATAATTTTAGGACATCATCCTTACATACCCAGAGTCATACTGAGCAACATTCATGCCAGCAAGGTCTTTGTGGAACATGTAAGAGGCAACATTCAGGTCAGTGCAAGCTCGGGTTTCATGGTTGCTACCACTATGGAGACATTAGTCATATAAAGGCCAATTGCCCAAAGTTGCAACGTAATTTCAGTGGTGGATCAACTCATCCTTATAGTTCCTCAGCTATTGCAGTTGCACCACCTTAGGCTCATGGTTCTCATATTCAGATTGGGCATAGAGCATGCAAAGGTGCAGACCAAGTTACTCAAGGAGGGGGACAAACCCGTTTGTTTGCTACACTTGATCGTCAGAGTGCAGAGACATCTGTATAAGTTATTATAGGTATACTTTTAGTATGCTCATATAATGTTTATGCAATAATGAATCCATGTTCAACGTTTTCATGTGTAACTCCATACTTTGTAGTAAACCTCAGCCTAGAACCTGAACAACTTAGTGAAACATTCCTCGTATCTACTCTAGTTGGTGAGTTAGTTAAAGTAACTAGAGTCTACAGAGGATGTATAGTTTCAGTCCAAGGTCGCAACACCAAAGTCGATCTCATGGAGTTAGAAATGGTGGATTTTGATGTGATCATAGGTATGGATTGGTTGTCTTCCTACTATGCCATGTTAGCTTGTCATGCCAAGATAGTCAGGTTTCAATTTCCAAATGAAGAAGTCTTAGAGTGGAAGGGTAATTCAGCATCACTTGTAGGTAAGTTTATTTATTACCTTAAGGCACAACGAATGATCCATAAGGGGTGTCTCGCCTATTTGGATCACATCACTAATCCAGAATCAGAATCACTAGCTCTTCAGTCAGTGCCAGTTGTTAGAGAATTTCCAGAAGTTTTCCTAGATGATCTTCCTAGACTTCCTCCCGAAAGAATCATAGACTTCGGCATTGATCACATGCCAGGCACTCAACCCATATCTCTACCTCCTTATTGGATGGCTCTAGTAGAACTTAGTATTTTGAGAAGACAATTGAAAGACCTTCTTGACAAGGGCTTCATCAGATCGAGTGTTTCACCGTGGGGTGCCCCAGTTCTATTTGTCGAGAAAAAAATAGGCCTCTCAGAATGTGTGTCGACTATCGACAATTGAATAAAGTTACCATTAAGAACATGTACCACTGCCAAGAATTGATGATTTATTTGATCAAGCTGAGGGTGCAAAGTACTTTTATAATATATACTTGAGGTCGGGGTACCATCAGTTGAGAATCAGAAAAGAGGATATATCTAAAACAGCCTTTAGAACTCGGTACAAGCACTATGAATTTCTAGTGATGTCCTTCGGGTTGACAAATGCTTCAGCTGCATTCATAGACCTCATGAATAGAGTTTTCAAGCCATTCCTAGACACCTTTATTATTATTTTTATAGATGATATTTTGGTGTATTCTAAGAGAAAGGAAGATCATCCAGAATACGTCAAAATAACCTTGCAGACCTTGAAGAAGAATGAGCTTTAAGCCAAGTTTTCAAAATTTGAGTTCTGGTTGCAGTCTGTAACATTCTTAGGCCACGGGGTATGTAGTGAAGGAATAACACTAGACCCTTAGAAGATAGAAGCAATCAAGAACTGGCCTAGGCCGACAACACCAACCGAAATCAGGATTTTCTTGGGGTTAGCTGGCTAGTATAACATGTTTTTTGAAGGGTTTTCCTCACTTGAAGCTCCATTAACTAAGTTGACTCAGAAAGCAATTAAGTTCCAATGGTCAGACGCTTATGAGTAGAGTTTTGAAGAATTATAGAAGAGGTTGACCACTGCACCCGTATTTACCTTGACATTAAGTTCGGGTGGGTTCATAGTGTATTGTGATGCCTCTAGAGTGGGCCTTGGTTGTGTTCCTATGCAAAATGGAAAAGTTATTGCTTATGCTTCCAAGCAGTGAAAGAATCATGAAAAGAACTACCCCACACACGACTTGGAGCTTGCAACAGTGGTGTTTGCATAAACATATGGAGACACTACATTTATGGAGAGTATTCTGAAGCGTCTACAGATCACAAAAACCTCCATTATATTTTCAAGCAAAAAGAACTAAATTTGAGATAGGGAAGGTGGCTCGAGCTATTGAAAAATTATGACATTAATATCCTTTATCACCCGGGAAAAACTAATGTGGTAGCAGATTCACTTAGTAGGAAGTCAATGGGTGTCTTGGCCCATCTTGTAGTACAAAGGCAATCTTTGGGTCGAGAAATTCAAAAACTAGCAAATGATGGAATTAGATTGGATGAGACCGAAGAAGGAGATATAACTGGTTATGCCTTAGTGCAATCCTCCCTTGTTGCTTTTGTTAAGGCTAAACAAGACCAAGATCCATATTTTGTGAAATTAAAAGAAGGTTTCAGAAGCAAGAAATCATTTCTTTCACTCTAGGAAGTGATGGAGTTTCGAAGTTGAATATCGATTACGTGTGCCTGATGTAGATGGTCTTAGGAAGGCCATAATGGAGGAAGCTCACAGTTCGAGGTACTCTATCCACCCGGGTGCTACCAAAATGTATCTATATTTGAAAGAATTGTATTGGTGGAATGACATGAAGAAACAAATAGCACATCATGTGACTAAATGTTTAAATTTCCAGCAAGTCAAAGCCGAGCATCAAAGGCATAGTGTCCTAGCTCAAAATATAGAGATACCACAGTGGAAGTGGGAGATGATTAATATGGATTTCTTAGTAGGTCTACCTCAGACATATCGTAAGCATGATTCAATTTAGGTTATCGTAGACCGACTGACAAAGTCCGGACATTTCCTACGAGTAAAGATGACAGATTCCGTAGAGTAGTATGCGTAGTTGTACATCAAAGAAAAAGTCTAATTGCATGTTACTCCAGTTTCAATCATATCTAACAGAGGCCCTCAGTCCACTGTGCATTTTTGGTAGGCATTTTAGAAAAGATTAGGTACCAAGGTCAATTTAAGCATCACTTTTCATGCACAGACCGATGGCTAGGCAGAAAGGACCATTTAGACTCTCGAAGTTATGTTGCGTGCGTGTGTTATAGATTTTGGAGGTAATTGGGATGATCAATTGCCATTTACAGAATGTTCTTACAATAACAGCTATTAGGACAACATTGGTATGACTCTATATAAAGCGTTGTAAAGGTCGAGATGTTGGTCTCCAGTGTGTTGGTTTGAACTAGTAGAGGTGCCGTTTGATTGGTCTACACTTTTTTTGTGAGGCGTTGGACAAAGTTTCGCTAATTAGAGAAAGACTTAAAGCGGCTCAGAGTCGTCAAAAGTCTTATTCTAACAGAGGCATCGTGAGTTAGAGTTCATGGTTGGTGATAAGGTGTTTTTGAAAGTTTCACTAATAAAAGGAATCATGAGGTTCAGTAACAAAGGGAAACTTAGCCCTAGATTTATCGGACTTTCAAATTCTAGAAAAGAAAGGAAACATAGCTTATAAGCTAGCACTATCCGTTGAGTTGCCTTCTGTCATGACCCTAGTTCACCAATTGTGAACATGTCGTGATGGCACCCAGTCCCCACGACTAGGTAAGCCTAACACGTTGCGGAATATACAAGTTATAAACACTTAAATAAGAAACAACGGAAAAATAGCATAAAAAGATATGTAATTCGTGCCGCTTGGCACATACATCCGTCACACAATGAATAAAACACTACCAAGATCCGGAACCCCACGGTAACACAGACTAAAAGAGAAAATACAACTGTGGCTCTATGTGTAAAGAGTATCTAACAACGAAATGAAGAAAAATGTCAACTAGTACTACTAGAATAGAAGGGAAGCCTCCGGATCTGCGGACGTAGCAGATCATACCTCGAGGTCTCCAGAAAGCTGCGGAAATCACCTAGCACGAGCCTGCTCTGATGTACCTGGATCTGCACAACAAAAGTGTGCAGAAGAGTAGCATGAGTACACCACGGCGGTACTCGGTAAGTGCCAAGCCTAACCTCGATGGAGTAGTGACGAGGAAGGTCAGGGCCCTACTGAGAGAAACAATAATATAATGATGATAACAAAAATAAACAGTTTAAATGATAATATTTTCCGAAATAACAACAATAAGGTGATTACTGCAACTGTCTACAATTAAGCTATCAACAAATAACCAACTCAATAAAACAAATCCAGGACCTGTAGGAATTGAACCCACAGTCCCATTCTCAGTACCTCTGGGTCTCCGGGAATCGAACCCGCAGCCCATGTCTCAATAATATCTCAATAATTCAGGATCTCCGGGAATCGAACCCGCAGTCCCTACCAATAATTCAGGATCTCGGGAATCGAACCCGTAGTCCACATTTCAATAATCTCAGGATCTCGGGAATCGAACCCGTAGTCCACATTTCAATAATCTCAGGATCTCGGGAATCGAACCCGTAGTTCACATTTCAATAATCTCAGGATCTCCGGGAATCAAACCCGTAGTCCACATTTCAATAAATCTCAGGATCTCCGGGAATCGAATCCGTAGTCCACATTTCAATAAATCTCAGGATCTCCGGGAATCGAACCCGCAGTCCACATTCACAGCAAGTAAAGGAATACACAGAGAGAAGTATAATATGCTTAACTATAACTTCGCCGATAAACAGCGCCGGCGATTACCAAGAAAAACTCAAGTAAGACAATTAGGCAACTAGACAGTTAAATACTACCTAATCATGCTTCTCTAACTGCTACTGGGTAGGAATATCGAATTTAACAACTAAAAACAGGAATATCACTCATTGAACATTTTAAGTAAAGTATGTGTTCAACAACCAGCGCATGTACACGCCCGTCACCTCGCGTACAAGGCATTTAAAGTATCACATAATATCCTAGGGGTGAAAGTCCCCCACACGAAGTTAGACAAGCCACTTACCTCGACTCCGGTACAAAACCGCTATGAAACAACTCTCTTGCCGCGAATGTCGGCCTCCACAAGTGTAGAATCTGATAAAAATGAATAGAATCACATCAAAATAGGCCAATTGGGCATTACCCAATCAAAATAACTCAAAATACACCAAAACCCACAAGTTGCCAAAACCCGACTTTAAGTACGCTTATCAAAAAATCACGAAAATTATATATTCGGGTTCCTTATCTCAATATGAGTCAAGGCATATAAAATGCAAAAAATATGGGCGGCCTAATTTTCCTCTACGCGATCGCGTGATCCTGGACGCGATCGCAGTGAACAACTCAGCGACCCTACGCGATCGCATGGTCATCTCCATGATCGCGGAGAGCAAACTCGTCCGGCTCCCCAAACTACCCTACGCGATCGCGTACTACCTCCCGCGATCGCACTGCCTCCGACCAAATACCCTACGTTATCGCATAAAACCTCACGCGATCGCAATGCTTCAACCTCCAGACTTACGTGATCACACACCCCACCTTGCGATCGCAGAGCTCCGGGCTTTTCCCTTACGCGATCGCATCCCAGACATCGCGATCGCGATACATCACCACTACTCCTTACGCGATCGCGGAGAGCAAAAATGTTCTGCAATAATTGCAACACAAACAGCAGTGCCTTTTGGCAAAATTTGGTCCGTTTGGACCCCCGAATTCATCCCGAGGCTCCCGGGACCCCAACGAAAACCACCAACATACTCCAAAACACGATACGAACTTGTTCAAATCATAAAACACGTCTAACAACATCAAAACCCATAATTCACATCGAATTCTAGCCTAAATTTTTTAAAACTTTCCGAATTGCACATTCGATCTAAAACCCGACCAAACGACGTCCGAATGACCTGAAAATTTGCGGACATATCCAAATCACATAACGAAGCTACAGAAAATGTAAGAATTCCATTCCGACCCCCGGATCAAAATCTCACCTATCGTTCGGATTCGCCAAAATTTCAACCTTCGGCATTTCAAGCCTAATTGAGCTACGGACCTCCAAAATACATTTCGAACGCGCTCCCAACCCCGAAATCACCCAACGGAGCTAATGGAACCATCGGATTTGCGTTCCGAGATCGTCTTAACACTGTTCCGGCTACGGACCATTTTCTAGCTTTAAAGCTCTCATTTAGGGACTAAGTGTCCCAAAATGCTCCAAATTTCAGAACCGACTCTCCCGGCAAACCACAATAGCAGAAATGAACTTAGGGGAACAGTTAAATTGGGGATTGGGGCGTAATTTTCTAAAACGACCGGTCGGGTCGTTACATCTTCCCACACTTAAAGATTCGTTCGTCCTCGAACGAGCATAGAAAACATACCTGGAGTAGTGAAAAGATGAAGGTACTGGTTGCGCATATCCTGCTCGGTCTCCCAAGTCGCCTCCTCGACCGGCTGGCCCCGCCACTGAACCTTTACCGAAGCGATGTTCTTTGACCTTAGCTTTCTGACCTGCCTGTCTAGAATGGCAACTGGCTCCTCAACATAAGACAGATCCTTGTCTAGCTGAACAGAAGTGAGATCCAACACATGCGACGGGTCACCATGGTACCTCCGGAGCATGGAGACATGAAATACGGGGTGAACTCCAGCTAGACTAGGAGGTAAGGCTAACTCATAGGCAACCTCCCCAATACGCCTCAAAATCTCAAAAGGGCCAATAAATCTAGGACTCAGCTTTCCTTTCTTTCCAAACCTCATAACGCCCTTCATGGGCGAGACTCGAAGCAGAACCCGCTCACCAACCATAAAAGCCACATCGCGAACCTTCTTGTCCGCATAACTCTTCTCTCTAGACTGGGCTGCACGAAGTCTGTCCTGAATCACCTTGACCTTGTCCATAGCCTCCTGAACCATATCAGTACCTAGCAACCTGGCCTCGCCCGGCTCAAACCAACCCACGGGAGACCTGCACCTCCTACCATAGGGCTTCGTACGGTGCCATCTGATTACTGGACTGGTAGCTGTTGTTATAAGCAAAATACGCAAGTGGCAAGAAGTGATCCCATGAACCTCCAAACTCAATCACGCACGCACGGAGCATATCCTCCAAAATATGAATAGTGCGCTCGGATTGACCATCAGTCTGGGGGTGAAACGCTGTGCTCAGCTCCACCCGAGTACCTAACTCCTGCTGTACAGCTCTCCATAACCGTGAAGTGAACTGAGTGCCTCTATCCGAAATGATGGAAATTGGAATACCATGCAGCCGAACTACCTCCCTGATATAGATCTCCACCAGTCGCTCCGATGAATATGTAGTGCTCACCGGTATAAAATGGGCGGACTTAGTCAGCCGATCCACAATGACCCAAATGGAATCAAACTTCCTAACCGTCCGTGGAAGTCCAGATACAAAGTCCATGGTAATGCGCTCCCATTTCCACTCGGGAATCTCAATCTGCTGCATCAATCCACCCGGACGCTGATGCTCATACTTCACTTGCTGGCAGTTGAGGCATCTAGAAACATAATCAACTATATCCCTCTTCATCCGCCTCCACCAGTAATGCTGTTTCAAGTCCCGATACATCTTCGCGGCTCCCGGATGGATGGAATACCGCGAGCTATGGGCCTCTGCTAGAATCAGCTCTCGAAGATCATCTACATTGGGCACACAGATGCGCCCCTGCATCCTCATTACTCCATCATCCCCAATGGTAACATCTCGAGCATCACCACACCGAACTCTATCCCGGAGGACAAGCAAATGAGGGTCGTCGAACTGACGCTCCATGATGCGGTTGTGAGCACATGATTTTTGCACTAGGTAAAGTGAATTCCAAAATTAGTCTAACAAACTGCCTGGCCAAAGCCTGAACATCCATCGCCATAGGCCTCTCCGAAGCTGGTAGATATGCTAAACTCCCCAAACTCTCCGCCCGACGACTCAAGGCATCAGCAACCACATTAGCCTTGCCCGGATGATAGAGAATAGTAATATCATAGTCCTTCAGTAGCTCCAACCATCTCCTCTGACGCATATTCAGGTCCTTCTGCTTAAGCAAGTGCTGCAAGCTCCGGTGATCGGTGTAGATCTCACAAGGAACCCCATATAAATAATGACGCCAAATTTTCAAGGCGTGAACAATGGCAGCTAGCTCCAAATCATGAACAGGGTAATTCTTCTCATGCACCTTCAGTTGTCTCGACGCGTAGGCAATCACCCTACCGTCCTACATCAATACCGCACCTAGTCCAACTCGTGAGGCATCACAATATACAGTATAGGACCCCGAACCTGTAGGCAACATCAATATAGGGGCCGAAGTCAAAGCCGTCTTGAGCTTCTGAAAGCTCGCCTCACACTCGTCTGTCCACTGGAAAGGGGCACCCTTTTGGGTCAATCTAGTCATAGGTGCTGCAATCGAAGAGAACCCCTCTACAAAACGATGGTAATAGCCCGCCAAACCAAGGAAACTGCGAATCTCGGTAGCGGAGGAGGGTCTAGGCCAACTCTGCACGGCCTCCACCTTCCTCGAATCTACTCGAATACCATCACTCGACACCACGTGGCCCAAAAATACCACTGAACTCAACCAGAATTCACATTTAGAGAACTTGGCATAAAGCTGCTTCTCCCTCAGAATCTAAAGCACTATCCTCAAATGCTGCTCGTGCTCTTCCCGGCTCTGGGAATATACTAGAATATCATCAATGAAAACAATCACATACGAGTCCAGATAAGGCCTGAACACACTGTGAATCAAATGCATAAAGGCTGCTGGGGCATTTGTCAGCCCAAAAGACATCACGAGGAACTCATAGTGACCATACCGGGTCCTGTAGGCAGTCTTTGGGATATCTGGCTCCCGAATCTTCAGCTGGGGATACCCAGAGCGCAAATCAATCTTAGAAAACACCTGTGCGCCCTGTAGCTGGTCAAATAAATCATCAATACGGGGCAAAGGATACTGGTTCTTCATTGTAACCTTGTTCAGCTGACGATAGTCAATACACATACGCATAGAACCGTCCTTTTTCTTCACAAACGATACAGGAGCACCCCAAGGCGAAACACTGGGTCGAATAAAACCCTTACCCAATAACTCTTGTAAATTGATCCTTCAACTCCTTCAACTCGGGAGGAGCCATACGGTACGGTGGAATAGAAATGGGCCGAGTGCCCGGCAACAAGTCAATACCAAAGTCAATATCTCTGTCGGGTGGCATGCCCGGGAGATCACTTGGAAATACATCAGCAAAGTCACGTACCACATGAACAGAGAATCAATAGAGGGAGTGTCAATACCGACATCCCGCACATAGGCTAGATAAGCAGCACACCCCTTCTCAACCATATGCTGAGCTCCGAGAAAAGAAATAACACGGCTAGGGGTGTGATCTAGAGTACCACTCCACTCAATACGTGGAATGCCCGGCATAGCCGGCGTCACGGTCTTGGCGTGACAATCAAGAATAGCATAATGGGGCGACAACCAGTCCATGCCCGGAATAATATCAAAATCGACCATCCCGAGCAACAATAGATCCGCTCCGGTCTCAAAATCACAAATGGTAACCAAACACGACCGATATATGCGGTCCACGGCCAAAGAATCACCCACCGGAGTGGAAACATAAATGGGGGCACTCAAAAAATCCCGAGGCACACCCAGGGTGAGAAGCAAAGTAAGAAGACACACATGAAAAAGTGGAACCAGGGTCGAATAGAACCGATGCCTCCCTCGTGACTAACCAGAATAATACCTGTAATAACATAGTTAGATGCAACAGCCGTAGTGCGATCAGGAATAGCATAGAATCCGGCATGTCCCCCCTCTCGAGGGCGGCCTCGGAACCCCGACCCCCGCCCGCGGCCGGTCGGGCAGGTGGAGTGGCGACCGGAGCCGGAATGATAGCCTCGCCGGCCTCGAGAACTACGCCGAGGCTACGAAGACCGATGAAGGGCTCCTCTCCTACGCCCGGGGCACTCCCTAACCGGGTGGCGAGTATCCCCGCACTCAAAACAAGCTGTGGGAGGACGCGGTGGCTGTGACTGACCGGCCTCACCCCCACTAGTCTGACCCCCGGAAGGACCCCGCGCAGGAGGTGCACTGGAAACTGGGGGAGCATAATAAGGCTCCTGAGGTGCTGGAAGACCTGGCGTACTACCGGCTGCGGGCAATGCCGAGTGAACTGGTCGACCGGAATAACCCCTGCCAAAACGACCGGCTGATGAAGTGCGGGCACCAGAGAAATGGCCCGACTCACGAGACCTCTTGGCCCCTCTCTCTCTCCGCTCTCTAGGGAGCATACTCTCCACCCTCTTGGCAATGCTAACTGCCTGCTGATAAGATATATCTGTCTCAAGCTCTCTGGCCATGCTGGATCGGATAGGCGGAACAAGGCCCTCAATAAATCTCCGCACTCTCTCCCAAACCGTGGCTACCAAAGCCGGTGCATGCATGGCTAGGCGGGTGAAATTGATAGCATACTCCGATACTGACATGGAGCCCTGTCGCAACCGCTCAAACTCCGAGTGACAAGAATCCCTAAGGCTCTGTGGAACAAACTCCCTCAAAAGCAGGTCTGAAAACTGCATCCAAGTCAATGAAGCAGACTCCTCTGGATTATCCAACTCATACGTGCGCCACCAATCATAAGCGGCCCCACGAAACTGAAAAGCAGTGAAGGAAACCCCGCTGGTCTCCACAATCCCCATAGTACGAAGAATACGATGACACTCCTCTAGAAAACCCAATGCATCATCTGAAGCCAAACCACTAAACACTGGAGGGTCATATTTCTTGAACCTCTCCAATCTACGCTGCTCGTCCTCAGAGGCAGCTGGCCCATCTCCGGGCTGTGCTGGGGCGGCCGGAGGCATAACAATAATTTCTGGAACCTGTCCCACTAGCACTCACTGCTCAGGTGTAGCAGCTGCGGGAGTCTGGGACCCTCCCACGACCTGAGATGTAGCTACAGTGAGAGGAAGCAACCCTGCTTGAGCTAAAGTGGTATACATACTCATGAACTAGGCCAGGGTCTCCTAGAGTGCTGGAGTAGTAGCAGTTGTAGTCTGTGTACTAGGTGCCTGCTCCAACCTGATCCACCGGTGGTGCCTTGGCAGCACGCGCGGGTGCCGTGGCTGCACCTCGGGCGCGTCCTCGTCCTCTACCATGGCCTCGGTCTCTGGCGGCGGTAGCAGGGGGCGCGTGTGCTTGATCCTCGCGAGTAGATCGTGTCCTCACCATCTGTGAGAGAATAGAAAGCAGTAGTTTAGATTTTTGATGTAAAAAATGTCGCACGACAAGGAATACAAAAGAAATGAAGAGTTTCCTAAACAATTACATAGCCCCTCGTAGATAAATACAGATGTCTCCGTATCGATCAGCGAGACTCTAACTAATCGGTCTGTGTCCCGTGACTCCTATGAACCTAGAGCTCTGATACCAACTTGTCACGACCCTAGTTCACCAATTGTGAACATGTCGTGATGGCACCCAATCCCCACGACTAGGTAAGCCTAACACGTTGCGGAATATACAAGTTATAAACACTTAATAAGAAACAGCGGAAAAATAGCATAAAAAGATATGTAATCCGTGCCGCTTGGCACATACATCCGTCACACAATGAATAAAACACTACCAAGATCCGGAACCCCACGGTAACACATACTAAAAGAGAAAATACAACTGTGGCTCTATGTGTAAAGAGTATTTAACAACGAAATGAAGAAAAATGTCAACTAGTACTACTAGAATAGAAGGGAAGCCTCCGGATCCGCGGACGTAGCGGATCATACCTCGAAGTCTCCCAGAAAGCTGCGGAATCACCTAGTACGAGCCTGCTCTGATGTACCTGGATCTGCACAACAAAAGTGTGCAGAAGCGTAATATGAGTACACCACAGCGGTACTCAGTAAGTGCCAAGCCTAACCTCGATGGAGTAGTGACGAGGAAGGTCGGGGCCCTACCGAGAAATAACAATATAATGACAGTAACAATATCGAACAGTTCAAATTATCATAAGAATGAAATAACAACAATGAGGAGAAATCAACACAACAATCAAGCTAACAACAAATAACCAACTCGAATAAACGAATCCAGGATCTGTGGGAATTGAACCCACAGTCCCATTCTCGGTACCTCTGGGTCTCCGGGAATCGAACCCGCAGCCCATGTCTCAATAATATCTCAATAACTCGGGATCTCCGGGAATCGAACCCGCAGTCCCTACCAATAATTCAGAATCTCGGGAATCGAACCTGTAGTCCACATTTCAATAATCTCAGGATCTCGGGAATCGAACCCGTAGTCCACATTTCAATAATCTCAGGATCTCGGCAATCGAACCCGTAGTCCACATTTCAATACTCTCAGGATCTCCGGGAATCAAACCCGTAGTCCACATTTCAATAAATCTCAGGATCTCCGGGAATCGAACCCGTAGTCCACATTTCAATAAATCTCAGGATCTCCGGGAATTGAACCCGCAGTCCACAACCACAACAAGTAAAGGAATACACAGAGAGAAGTATAATATGCTTAACGATAACTTTGCCGATAAACAGCGCCAGCGATTACCAAGAAAAACTCAAGTAAGACAATTAGGCAACTGGACAGTTAAATACTATCAAATCATGCTTTTCTAACTACTACCGGGTAGGAATATCGAATTTAACAACTAAAAACAGGAATATCACTCATTGAACATTTTGAGTAAAGTATGTGTTCAACAACCAACGCATGTACACGCCCGTCACCTCGCGTACAAGGCATTTAAAGTATCACATAATATCCTAGGGGTGAAAGTCTCCCACACGAAGTTAGACAAGCCACTTACCTCGACTCCGGTACAAAACCGCTATGAAACAACTCTCTTGCCGCGAATGTCGACCTCCACAAGTGTAGAATCTGATAAAAATCAATAGAATCACATCAAAATAGGCCAATTGGGCATTACCCAATCAAAATAACTCAAAATACACCAAAACCCACAAGTTACCAAAACCCGACTTTCGGTACGCTTATCGAAAAATCACGAAAATTATATATTCGGGTTCCTTATCTCAATATGAGTCTAGGAATATAAAATTTACCAAAATCGGACTCCATTTGCCCACTCAAATCAGAGATTTTCTAACATTTATGCCTAGGGCTCAAACCCACCTTTAATCTTCCAATTTCAGTGAAATACTCACGGATTTCATGATAAACCAACGAATTAAGGTCAAGAAACTTACTCCCGATGATTTTCCGATGATATCCCAGCGTTTCCCCTTCAAAATCCTCTCTTGGAGCTCAACAATGGCGGTTTTGGTGTGTTAGGCCGCGACTGAAATGTTATGGACTTAAAGTCTATGCCAGGCCATTTTACTCTACGCGATCGCAGCACTGGGCTTGCGATCGCGATGCACAAAATATGGGCGGCCTAATTTTCCTCTACGCGATCGCGTAATCCTGGACGCGATCGCAGTGAACATCTCAGCGACCCTACGCGATCGCATGGTCATCTCCGCGATTGCGGAGAGCAAACTCGTCCGGCTCCCCAAACTACCCTACGCGATCGCCTACTACCTCCCGCGATCGCACTGCCTCCGACCAAATACCCTATGCGATAACATAAAACCTCACGCGATCGCAATGCTTCAACCTCCAGACTTACGCGATCGCACACCCCACCTTGCGATCGCAGAGCTCCGACCTTTTCCCTTACGCGATCGCATCCCAGACATCGCGATCGCGATACATCACCACCATTCCTTACGCGATCGCGTGGCCATCGCCGCGATCGCGGAGAGCAAAAATGTTCTACAATAATTGCAGCAGAAACAACAGTGCCTTTTGGCACAAATTGGTCCGTTTGGACCCCCAAATTCATCCCGAGGCTCCCGGGACCCCAACGAAAACCACCAACATACTCCAAAACACGATACGAACTTGCTCAAATCATAAAAACACGTCTAACAACATCAAAACCCATAATTCACATCGAATTCTAGCCTAAATTTCTTAAAACTTTCCGAATTGCACATTCGATCTAAAACCCGACCAAACGACGTCCGAATGACCTGAAAATTTGCGGACATATCCAAAATCACATAACGAAGCTACAAAAATTGTCGGAATTCCATTCCGACCCCCGGATCAAAATCTCACCTATCGTTCGGATTCGCCAAAATTTCAACCTTCGACATTTCAAGCCTAATTGAGCTACGGACCTCCAAAATACATTCCGAACGCGCTCCCAACCCCGAAATCACCCAACGGAGCTAATGGAACCATCGGATTTCCGTTCCGAGATCGTCTTAACATTGTTCCGGCTACGAACCATTTTTTAGCTTTAAAGCTCTCATTTAGAGACTAAGTGTCCCAAAATGCTCCAAATTTCAGAACCGACTCTCCCGACAAACCACAATAGCAGAAATGAACTTAGGGGAACAGTTAAATTGGGGATTAGGGCATAATTTTCTAAAATGACCGGTCGGGTCGTTACATCTTCCCACACTTAAAGATTCGTTCGTGCTCGAACGAGTATAGAAAACATACCTGGAGTAGTGAAAAGATGAGGGTACTGGTTGCGCATATCCTGCTCGGTCTCCCAAGTCGCCTCCTCGACCGGCCGGCCCCGCCACTGAACCTTTACCGAAGCGATGTTCTTTGACCTTAGCTTTCTGACCTGCCTGTCTAGAATGGCTACTGGCTCCTCAACATAAGACAGATCCTTGTCTAGCTGAATAGAAGTGAAATCCAACACATGCGACGGGTCACCATGGTACCTCCGGAGCATGGAGACATGAAATACGGGGTGAACTCCGGCTAGACTAGGAGGTAAGGCTAACTCATAGGCAACCTCCCCAATACACCTCAAAATCTCAAAAGGGCCAATAAATCTGGGACTCAGCTTCCCTTTCTTCCCAAACCTCATAACGCCCTTCATGGGCGAGACTCGAAGCAGAACCCGCTCACCAACCATAAAAGCCACATCGCGAACCTTCTTGTCCGCATAACTCTTCTGTCTAGGCTGGGCTGCACGAAGTCAGTCCTGAATCACATTGACCTTGTCCATAGCCTCCTGAACCATATCAGTACCTAGCAACCCGGCCTCGCCCGGCTCAAACCAACCCACGGGAGACCTGCACCTCCTACCATATAGGGCCTTGTACGGTGCCATCTGAATACTAGACTGGTAGCTGTTGTTATAAGCAAACTCCGCAAGTGGCAAGAAGTGATCCCATGAACCTCCAAACTCAATCACGCACGCACGGAGCATATCCTCCAAAATCTGAATAGTGCGCTCGGACTGCCCATCAGTCTGGGGGTGAAATGCTGTGCTCAACTCCACCCGAGTACCTAACTCTCGCTGTACAGCTCTCCAGAACCGTGAAGTGAACTGAGTGCCTCTATCTGAAATGATGGAAACTGGAATACCATACAACCGAACTACCTCCCTGATGTAGATCTCCGCCAGTCACTCCGTTGAATATGTAGTGCTCACCGGTATAAAATGGGAAGACTTGGTCAGCCGATCCACAATGACCCAAATGGAATCAAACTTCCTAACCGTCCGTGGAAGTCCAGATACAAAGTCCATGGTAATGCGCTCCCATTTCCACTCGGGAATCTCGATCTGTTGCATCAATCCACCCGGACGCTGATGCTCATACTTCACCTGCTGGCAGTTGAGGCATCTGGAAACATAATCAACTATATCCCTCTTCATCCGCCTCCACCAGTAATGTTGTTTCAAGTCCTGATACATCTTCGCGGCTCCCGGATGGATGGAATACCGCGAGCTATGGGCCTTTGCTAGAATCAGCTCTCGAAGATCATCTACATTGGGCACACAGATGCGCCCCTACATCCTCATAACTCCATCATCTCCGATGGTAACATCTCGAGCATCACCACGCCGAACTCTATCCTGGAGGACAAGCAAATGAGGGTCGTCGAACTGACGCTCCCTGATGCGATCAAATAGAGAAGACCGAGAAACCACACATGCTAGAACCCGGCTGGGCTCCGAAAGATCCAATCTAACAAACTGCCTGGCCAAAGCCTGAACATCCATCGCCATAGGCCTCTCCGAAGTTGGTAGATATGCTAAACTCCCCAAACTCTCTGCCCGACGACTCAAGGCATCAGCAACCACATTAGCCTTGCCCGGATGATAGAGAATAGTAATATCATAGTCCTTCGGTAACTCCAACCATCTCCTCTGACGCATATTCAGGTCCTTCTGCTTAAGCAAGTGCTGCAAGCTACAGTGATCAGTGTAGATCTCACAAGGAATCCCATACAAGTAATGACGCCAAATCTTTAAGGCGTGAACAATGGCAGCTAGCTCCAAATCATGAACAGGGTAATTCTTCTCATGCACCTTCAGCTGTCTCGACGCGTAGGCAATCACCCTACCGTCCTGCATCAATACCGCACCGAGTCCAACTCGTGAGGCATCACAATATACAGTATAGGACCCCGAACCTGTAGGCAACATCAATATAGGGGCCGAAGTCAAAGCCGTCTTGAGCTTCTGAAAGCTCGCCTCACACTCGTCTGTCCACTGGAAAGGGGCACCCTTTTGGGTCAATCTAGTCATAGGTGCTGCAATCGAAGAGAACCCCTCTACAAAACGACGGTAATAGCCCGCCAAACCAAGGAAACTGCGAATCTTAGTAGCGGAGGAGGGTCTGGGCCAACTCTGCACGGCCTCCACCTTCCTCGGATCTACTCGAATACCATCACTCGACACCACGTGGCCCAAAAATGCCACTAAACTCAACCAGAATTCACATTTAGAGAACTTGGCATAAAGTTGCTTCTCCCTCAGAATCTGAAGCACTATCCTCAAATGCTGCTCGTGCTCTTCCCGGCTCCGGGAATATACTAGAATATCATCAATGAAAACAATCACGAACGAGTCCGGATAAGGCCTGAACACAATGTGCATCAAATGCATAAAGGCTGCTGGGGCATTAGTCAGCCCAAAAGACATCACGAGGAACTCATAGTGACCATACCGGGTCTTGAAGGCAGTCTTTGGGATATCTGGCTCCCGAATCTTCAGCTGGTGATACCCAGAGCGCAAATCAATCTTAGAAAACACTTGTGCTCCCTGTAGCTGGTCAAATAAATCATCAATACGAGGCAAAGGATACCGGTTCTTCATTGTAACATTGTTCAGCTCACGATAGTCAATACACCATCCTTTTTCTTCACAAACGATACAGGAGCACCCCAAGGTGAAACACTGGGTCGAATAAAACCCTTACCCAATAACTCCTGTAACTAATCCTTCAACTCCTTCAACTCAGGAGGAGCCATACGGTACGGTGGAATAGAAATGGGCTGAGTGCGCGGCAACAAGTCAATAACAAAGTCAATATCGCTGTCGGGCGGCATACCCGGAAGATCAGCTGGAAATACATCAGCAAAGTCACGTACCACATGAACAGAATCAATAGAGGGAGTGCCAATACTGACGTCCCGCACATAGGCTAGATAAGCAGCACACCCCTTCTCAACCATACGCTGAGCTCTGAGAAAAGAAATAACACGGCTAGGGGTGTGATCTAGAGTACCACTCCACTCAATACGTGGAATGCCTGGCATAGCCAGCGTCACGGTCTTGGCGTGACAATCAAGAATAGTATAATGGGGCGACAACCAGTCCATGCCCAGAATAATATCAAAATCGACCATCCCGAGCAACAATAGATCCGCTCCGGTCTCAAAATCACAAATGGTAACCAAACACGACCGATATACGTGGTCCACAGCCAAAGAATCACCCACCGGAGTGGAAACATAAATGGGGGCACTCAAAGAATCCCGAGGCACACCCAGGTGAGAAGCAAAGTAAGAAGACACATATGAAAAAGTGGAACCGGGGTCGAATAGAACCGATGCCTCCCTGTGACTAACCAGAATAATACCTGTGATAACAGAGTCAGATGCAACAGCCGCAGCGCGATCAGGAATAGCATAGAATCTGGCATGTCCCCCCTCTCGAGGGCAGCCTCTAAAACCCTGACCCCTGCCCCTGGCTGGCTGGGCAGGTGGAGTGGCAGCTGGGGCTGGAATGATAGCTTGCTGGCCCTAAGAACTACGCGGATGCTGTGATGACTGATAAGGGGCTCCTCTCCTGCACCTGGGGCACTCCCTAACCAGGTGGCGAGTATCCCCGCACTCAAAACAAGCTGTGGGAGGACGCGGTGGCTGTGACTGACCGGCCTCACCCCCACTAGTCTGACCCCTAGAAGGACCCCGCGCAGGAGGTGCACCTGAAAACCGGGGGAGCATAATAAGGCTCCTGAGGTAATGGAAGACTTGGAGTACTACCGGCTGCGGGCAATGCTGAGTGAACCGGTCGGCCGGAATAACCCCTGCCAAAATGATCGGCTGATGAAGTGCGGGCACCAGAGAAATGGCCCGACTCACGAGACCTCTTGGCCTCTCTCTCTCTCCGCTCTCTAGGGAGCATACTCTAGATCCTCTTGGCAATGCTAACTGCCTGCTGATAAGATATATATGTCTCAAGCTCTCTGGCCATGCTGGATCGGATAGGCGGAACAAGGCCCTCGATAAATCTCCGCACTCTCTCCCGAACCGTGGCTACCAAAGCCGGTGCATGCCTGGCTAGACGGGTGAAACTGATAGCATACTCCGATACTGACATGGAGCACTGTCGCAACCGCTCAAACTCCGAGCGCCAAGAATCCCTAAGGCTGTGGGGAACAAACTCCCTCAAAAACAGATCTGAAAACTGCATCCAGGTCAATGAAGCAGACTCCTCTGGACTATCCAACTCATACGTGCGCCACCGATCATAAGCGGCCCCACGAAACTGAAAAGCGGTGAAGGAAACCCCGCCGGTCTCCACAATCCCCATAGTACGAAGTATACGATGACACTCCTCTAGAAAACCCAATGCATCATCCGAAGCCAAACCACTAAACACTAGAGGGTCATATTTCTTGAACCTCTCCAATCTACGTCGCTCGTCCTCAGAGGCAGCGGGTCCACCTCCGGGTTGTGCTTGGGCGGGGAGGAGGCATAACCAAAACATCTGGAACCTGTCCCACTGGCACACGCTGCTCCGGTGTAACGGCTGCGGGAGTCTGGGCCCCTCCCCCGGCCTGAGATGTAGCTGCGACGAGAGGAAGCAATCCTGCCTGAGCTAAAGTGGTATACATACTCATGAACTGGGCCAGGGTCTCCTGTAGTGCTGGAGTAGTAGCAGCTGTAGTCGGTGTACCAGGTGCTTGCGCTCCAACCTGGTCTACCAGTGGCACCTCAGCGGCAGCGCGCGCGGGTGCTGTGGCTGCACCTCGGGCGCGTCCTCGTCCTCTACCTCGGCCCCGGCCTCTGATGGCGGCAACAGAGGGCGCGGGTACCTGATCATCGCGAGTAGATCGTGTCCTCACCATCTGTGAGAGAATAGAAAGCAGTAGTTTAGATTTTTGATGTCAAAAATGTCGCACAACAAGGAATCCAAAAGAAATGAAGAGTTTCCTAAACAGTTACATAGCCCCTCGTAGATAAATACAGACGTCTTCGTATCGATCAGCGAGACTCTAAGTAACCGGTCTGTGTCCCGTGACTCCTATGAACCTAGAGCTCTGATACCAACTTGTCACGACCCTAGTTCACCAATTGTGAACATGTCGTGATGGCACCCAGTCCCCACGACTAGGTAAGCCTAACACGTTGCGGAATATACAAGTTATAAACACTTAAATAAGAAACATCGGAAAAATAGCATAAAAAGATATGTAATCCGTGCCGCTTGGCACATACATCCGTCACACAATGAATAAAACACTACCAAGATCCGGAACCCCACGGTAACACAGACTAAAAGAGAAATACAACTGTGGCTCTATGTGTAAAGAGTATCTAACAACGAAATGAAGAAAAATGTCAACTAGTACTACTAGAATAGAAGGGAAGCCTCCGGATCATACCTCGAAGTCTCCCAGAAAGCTGCGGAATCACCTAGCACGAGCCTGCTCTGATGTACCTGGATCTGCACAACAAAAGTGTGCAGAAGAGTAGCATGAGTACACCACGGCGGTACTCGGTAAGTGCCAAGCCTAACCTCGATGGAGTAGTGACGAGGAAGGTCGGGGCCCTACTGAGAAACAATAATATAATGATGATAACAAAAATAAACAGTTTAAATGATAATAATTTCCGAAATAACAACAATAAGGTGATTACTGCAACCGTCTACAATTAAGCTAACAACAAATAACCAACTCAATAAAACAAATCCGGGACCTGTGGGAATTGAACCCACGGTCCCATTCTCGGTAACTGCGGGTCTCCAGGAATCGAACCCACGGCCCATGTCTCGATAATATCTCAATAACTCGGGATCTCCGGGAATCGAACCCGCGGTCCCTACCAATAATTCGGGATCTCGGGAATCGAACCCGTAGTCCACATTTCAATAATCTCGGGATCTCGGGAATCGAACCCCGTAGTCCACATTTCAATAATCTCGGGATCTCGGGAATCGAACTCGTAGTCCATATTTCAATAATCTCGGGATCTCGGGAATCAAACCCGTAGTCCACATTTCAATAAATCTCGGGATCTCACGGGAATCGAACCCGTAGTCCACATTTCAATAAATCTCGAGGATCTCCGGGAATCGAACCCGCGGTCCACAACCACAACAAGTAAAGGAATACACGAGAGAGAAGTATAATATGCTTAACGATAACTTCGCGGATAAACAAGCGCCAACGATTACCAAGAAAAACTCAAGTAAGACAATTAGGCAACTAGACAAGTTAAATACTATCAAATCATGCTTTTCTAACTACTACCAGGTAGGAATATTGAATTTAACAACTAAAAACGGGAATATCACTCATTGAACATTTTGAGTAAAGTATGTGTTCAACAACCAGCGCATGTACACGCCTGTCACCTCGCGTACAAGGTATTTAAAGTATCACATAATATCCTAGGGGTGAAAGTCTCCCACACGAAGTTAGACAAGCCACTTACCTCGACTCCGGTACAAAACCTCTATGAAACAACTCTCTTGCCGTGAATGTCGGCCTCCACAAGTGTAGAATCTGATAAAAATCAATAGAATCACATCAAAATAGGCCAATTGGGCATTACCCAATCAAAATAACTCAAAATACACCAAAATCCACAAGTTGCCAAAAACCGACTTTCGGTACGCTTATCGAAAAATCACGAAAATTATATATTCGGGTTCCTTATCTCAATACGAGTCTAGGCATATAAAATTTACCAAAATCGGACTCCGTTTGCCCACTCAAATCAGAGATTTTCTAACATTTAGGCCTAGGGCTCAAACCCACCTTTAATCTTCCAATTTCAGTGAAATACTCACGGATTTCATGATAAACCAATGAATTAAGGTCAAGAAACTTACCCCCGATGATTTTCCGATGATATCCCAGCGTTTCCCCTTCAAAATCCTCTCTTGGAGCTCAACAATGGCGGTTTTGGTGTGTTAGGCCGCGACTGAAATGTTCTGGACTTAAAGTCACTGCCAGGCCATTTTACTCTACGCGATCGCAGCACTGGGCTTGCGATCGCGATGCACAAAATATGGGCAGCCTAATTTTCCTCTACGCGATCGCGTGATCCTGGACGCGATCGCAGTGAACAACTCAGTGACCCTACGCGATCGCATGGTCATCTCCGCGATCGCGGAGAGCAAACTCGTCCGGCTCCCCAAACTACCCTACGCGATCGCGTACTACCTCCCGCGATCGCACTGCTTCCGACCAAATACCCTACGCGATTGCATAAAACCTCACGCGATCGCAATGCTTCAACCTCCAGACTTACGCGATCGCACACCCCACCTTACGATCGCAGAGCTCCGGGCTTTACCCTTACGCGATCGCATCCCAAATATCGCGATCGCGATACATCACCACCACTCCTTACGCGATCGCGTGGCCATCGCCGCGATCGCGGAGAGCAAAAATGTTCTGCAATAATTGCAGCAGAAACAGCAGTGCCTTTTGGCATAAATTGGTCCGTTTGGACCCCCGAATTCATCCCGAGGCTCCCGGGACCCCAACGAAAACCACCAACATACTCCAAAACACGATACGAACTTGTTCAAATCATAAAAACACGTCTAACAACATCAAAACCCATAATTCACATTGAATTCTAGCCTAAATTTCTTAAAACTTTCCGAATTGCACATTCGATCTAAAACCCGACCAAACGACGTCCGAATGACCTGAAAATTTGTGGACATATCCAAAATCACATAACGAAGCTACAGAAATTGTCGGAATTCCATTCCGACCCCCGGATCAAAATCTCACCTATCGTTCGGATTCGCCAAAATTTCAACCTTCGGCATTTCAAGCCTAATTGAGCTACGGACCTCCAAAATACATTCCGAATGCGCTCCCAACCCCGAAATCACCCAACGGAGCTAATGGAACCATCGGATTTTCGTTCCGAGATCGTCTTAAATCTGTTCCGGCTACGGACCATTTTCTAGCTTTAAAGCTCTCATTTAGGGACTAAGTGTCCCAAAATGCTCCAAATTTCAGAACCGACTCTCCCGGCAAACCACAATAGCAGAGAAGTGAACTTAGGGGAACAATTAAATTGGGGATTGGGGCATAATTTTCTAAAATGACCGGTCGAGTCGTTACACCTTCTGTTCATCTCGTCTTTCAAGTGAACTGGTCGGCCGGAATAACCCCTGCCAAAACGACCGGCTGATGAAGTGCGGGCACCAGAGAAATGGCCCGACTCACGAGACCTCTTGGCCTCCCTCTCTCCCTGCTCTCTAGGGAGCATACTCTCGATCCTCCTGGCGATGCTCACCGCCTGCTGATAGGATATATCTGTCTCCAACTCTCTGGCCATGCTGGATCGGATCGGCAGAATCAGGCCCTCAATAAACCTTCGCACCCTCCCCGGACTGTGGCTACCAAGGCCGGTGCATGCCTGGCAAGACGGGTGAAACTGATAGCATACTCCGATACTGGCATGGAGCCCTGTCGCAACCGCTCAAACTCGAGCGCCAAGAATCCCTAAGGCTCTGAGGGACAAACTCTCTCAAAAACAGATCTGAAAACTGCGTCCAGGTAAATGAAGTAGACTCTTCTGGACTATCCAACTCATACGTGCGCCACCAATCGTAAGCGGCCCCACGAAACTAAAAATCAATGAAGGAAACCCCGCTGGTCTCCACAATCCCCATAGTACAAAGAATACGATGACACTCCTCCAGAAAACCCAATGCATCATCTGAAGCCAACTCACTGAACACTAGAGGGTCATATTTCTTGAACCTCTCCAATCTATGCTGCTCGTCCTCACAGGCAGCTGGCTCACCTCCGGGCTGTGCTGGGGCGGCAGGAGGCATAACCAAAACCTCTGGAACTTGTTCCACTGGCACACGTTGCTCAGGTATAACGGCTGCGAGAGTCTGGGCCCCTCCCCCGGCCGGGGATGTAGCTGCGATGAGAGGAAGCAGTCCTGCCTGAGCTAAAGTGGTATACATACTCATGAACTGGGCCAGTGTCTCATGGAGTGCTGGAGTAGTGGCCGCTGTAGTCGATGTACCAGGTGCCTGCGCTCCAACCTGGTCTACCTGTGGCACCTCAGCGGCGGCGTGCGCGGGTGCTGTGGCTGCACCTCAGGCGCGTCCTCGTCCTCTACCTCGGCCCAGGCCTTTGACGGCGGCAATAGGGGGCGCGGGTACCTGATCGTCGCAAGTAGCATATGTCCTCACCATTTGTGAGAGAATAGAAAGCAATAGTTTAGATTTGGTGCCCAAAATGTCGCACGACAAGGAATTCAAAAGAAATGAAGAGTTTCCTAAACAGTTACATAGCCCCTCGTAGATAAATACAGACGTCTCCGTATCGATCAGCGAGACTCTAAGTAACCGGTCTGTGTCCCGTGACTCCTATGAACCTAGAGCTCTGATACCAACTTGTCACGACCCTAGTTCACCAATTGTGAACATGTCGTGATGGCACCCAGTCCCCACGACTAGGTAAGCCTAACACGTTGCGGAATATACAAGTTATAAACACTTAAATAAGAAACAGCAGAAAAATAGCATAAAAAGATATGTAATCCGTGCCGCTTGGCACATACATCCATCACACAATGAATAAAACACTACCAAGATCCGGAACCCCACGGTAACACAGACTAAAAGAGAAAATACAACTGTGGCTCTATGTGTAAAGAGTATCTAACAACGAAATGAAGAAAAATGTCAACTAGTACTACTAGAATAGAAGGGAAGCCTCCGGATCATACCTCGAAGTCTCCCAGAAAGCTGCGGAATCACCTAGCACGAGCCTGCTCTGATGTACCTGGATCTGCACAACAAAAGTGTGCAGAAGAGTAGCATGAGTACACCACGGCGGTACTCGGTAAGTGCCAAGCCTAACCTCGATGGAGTAGTGACGAGGAAGGTCAGGGGCCCTACTGAGAAACAATAATATAATGATGATAACAAAAATAAACAGTTTAAATTACAATAATTTCCGAAATAACAACAATAAGGTGATTACTGCAACTGTCTACAATTAAGCTATCAACAAATAACCAACTCAATAAAACAAATCCAGGACCTGTGGGAATTGAACCCACAGTCCCATTCTCAGTACCTCTGGGTCTCCGGGAATCGAACCCACAGCCCATGTCTCAATAATATCTCAATAACTCAGGATCTCCGGGAATCGAACCCGCAGTCCCTACCAATAAGTCAGGATCTCGGGAATCGAACCCGTAGTCCACATTTCAATAATCTCAGGATCTCGGGAATTGAACCCGTAGTCCACATTACCAATAACTCAGGATCTCGGGAATCGAACCCGTAGTCCCTATCAATAACTCAGGATCTCAGGAATCGAACCCGTAGTCCACATCTCAATAAATCTCAGGATCTCCGGGAATCGAACCCGTAGTCCACATTTCAATAAATCTCAGGATCTCCGGGAATCGAACCCGCCGTCCACAACCACAGCAAGTAAAGGAATACACAGAGAGAAGTATAATATGCTTAACGATAACTTCGCCGATAAACAGCGCCAGCGATTACCAAGAAAAACTCAAGTAAGACAATTAGGCAACTAGACAGTTAAATACTATCAAATCATGCTTTTCTAACTACTACCGGGTAGGAATATCGAATTTAACAGCTAAAAACAGGAATATCACTCATTGAACATTTTGAGTAAAGTATGTGTTCAACAACCAGCGCATGTACACGCCCGTCACCTCGCGTACAAGGCATTTAAAGTATCACATAATATCCTAGGGGTGAAAGTCTCCCACACGAAGTTAGACAAGCCACTTACCTCGACTCCGGTACAAAACCGCTATGAAACAACTCTCTTGCCGCGAATGTCGGCCTCCACAAGTGTAGAATCCGATAAAAATCAATAGAATCACATCAAAATAGGCCAATTGGGCATTACCCAATCAAAATAACTCAAAATACACCAAAACCCACAAGTTGCCAAAAATAGACTTTCGGTACGCTTATCGAAAAATCACGAAAATTATATATTCGGGTTCCTTATCTCAATACGAGTCTAGGCATATAAAATTTACCAAAATCGGACTCCATTTGCCCACTCAAATCAGTGATTTTCTAAAATTTAGGCCTAGGGCTCAAACCCACCTTTAATCTTCCAATTTCAGTGAAATACTCACGGATTTCATGATAAACCAATGAATTAAGGTCAAGAAACTTACCCCCGATGATTTTCCGATGATATCCCAGCGTTTCCCCTTCAAAATCCTCTCTTGGAGCTCAACAATGGCGGTTTTGGTGTGTTAGGCCGCGACTGAAATGTTCTGGACTTAAAGTCACTGCCAGGCCATTTTACTCTATGCGATCGCAGCATTGGGCTTGCGATCGCGATGCACAAAATATGGGCGGCCTAATTTTCCTCTACGCGATCGCGTGATCCTGGACGCGATCGCAGTGAACAACTCAGCGACCCTACGCGATCGCATGGTCATCTCCGCGATCGCGGAGAGCAAACTCGTCCGGCTCCCCAAACTACCCTACGCAATCGCGTACTACCTCCCGCGATCGCACTGCCTCCGACCAAATACCCTAGGCGATCACATAAAACCTCACGCGATCGCAATGCTTCAACCTCCAGACTTACGCGATCGCACACCCCACCTTGCGATCGCAGAGCTCCGGGCTTTTCCCTTACGCGATCGCATCCCAGACATCGCGATCGCGATACATCACCACCACTCCTTACGCGATAGCGTGGCCATCGCCGCGATCGCGGAGAGCTAAAATGTTCTGCAATAATTGCAGCAGAAACAGCAGTGCCTTTTGGCACAAATTGGTCCGTTTGGACCCCCGAATTCATCCAGAGGCTCCCGGGACCCCAACGAAAACCACCAACATACTCCAAAACACGATACGAACTTGTTCAAATCATAAAAACACGTCTAACAACATCAAAACCCATAATTCACATTGAATTCTAGCCTAAATTTCTTAAAACTTTCAGAATTGCACATTCGATCTAAAACCCGACCAAACGACGTCCGAATGACCTAAAAATTTGTGGACATATCCAAAATCACATAACGAAGCTACAGAAATTGTCAGAATTCCATTCCGACCCCCGGATCAAAATCTCACCTATCGTTCGGATTCGCCAAAATTTCAACCTTCGGCATTTCAAGCCTAATTGAGCTACGGACCTCCAAAATACATTACGAACGCGCTCCCAACCCCGAAATCACCTAACGGAGCTAATGGAACCATCAGAATTCCGCTCCGAGATCGTCTTAACACTGTTCAGGCTACGAACCATTTTCTAGCTTTAAAGCTCTCATTTAGGGACTAAGTGTCTCAAAATGCTCCAAATTTCAGAACCGACTCTCCCGGCAAACCACAATAGCAGAAGTGAACTTAGGGGAACAATTAAATTGGGGATTGGGGCATAATTTTCTAAAATGACCGGTCGAGTCGTTACACTTTCTGTTCATCTCGTCTTTCAAGTGACTATGCTTAGAAAGTACATTCATGATGAGTCATATATAATACCCGCCGATACCATAGAAATTAAAGAATGTCTGACTTATGAAGAGGTACCTATAGAAATTCTCGATAGACATGTAAGAAAGTTGAGAACAAAGATATAGCATCGGTAAAAGTTTTATGGAGTATCATTATGAGGAAGAAGCATCATTATGTATTTGAGTAACAAGGTATGTGAACCTAGGTTTGGCTTGAAATTTATATTTTATTTATTAAATACAAGTTAGCAAGTGTTTATGTCCTTCCTAGAATTGTTGTAGTTATATAGTTTATGCTAGAGTATATTTAATTCATTAAAGTGATTTACTTTTGCTAATGTGTTGTGCTTTAGATTCTTGTTAAATGTTGTGGTACCTATTGCCGGAGTGTGAGTAATTAATTTTTGAGCTGTGTATGGTGGCTATGAATAGCGTGTTATAGTATATTTGGTTGTTGATGGTGTAGTTGCGGTATTTGTGACAGGAATATTTTTTTGGATCGCCCAATTTACAAGGAGAACTCTGCCGAAATTTTTGAAAATTTAGGGAGTTAGCCAAAATTTTAGAGTCCCTTGGAAAAGTGAGTAGTGCTAAGAAAACATAAGAGGTTCAAAGACCTAAAAGATGATTGTTAGCTTAAGAATAAGGCCCTAGTAACATTCGATAACGAATGTTTTTAAGGAGGGAAGATTGTATCACTCCTCAAATTTATAAAAAAAAGTTTCAAGACACGCTAAATATAGAATTTAATTTTTATAATCTTAAATTATACTTTTATTATGGAATTACTTTTCTATTTATAAATAATTGGATATATATTTAGGGGAATATTAGTAATTTTAATATTTTATATTATTAATTGTGGGTTTAGTTAAATACTAGTTAAGTAAAAAAAAAGAGAACAAAAAGGCCATGTCAATGTAAAAGCCGATAAAAGGTTGTTGGAACCTAAAAAGGGTTCCTTTATACAAATACAAAGTCATCTGTTCATTAACAGAGAGTAACAAAAACAAAAAAAAAATCCTTTACACTCGAACAGAGAGTAACGAAATAGTGGCAGCGAACCCAGCAAATATTTCACGTAAACAACTTGAAAAGATTCTAGGGTTCTTTACAAATCATTAATATTTATATTCAGGTATGAGAAATTTCCTACTGTCAATTACCCCATAGTAGCAATAGGTAAGAATTGAATAGTCAATTCGCTTCTTTCTCTATATCAACAATAAATTTTCATATTTAACCGCGAAACAAAATTTTTTTTGATTAAAATGCACTGGTTGTTGTAGAATCCATTGTTTGACTGGTGCCAGTTGGACTGAGGCCTACGTACTGGCTCGAATAGTTTTGAGGTGAGTTGATATAACCCTTTACTAAAGTGGTTTAACTCACAAAAGCACGCACACAAGGTGTTTGATGAATTTTATACAATAGTTAATATATAATGTATATATCATTAAAGTTTCGCTCCCTATTGTTGATACTCACTGAGTACAATGGATGATACTGAAGTTCTCATTTGGAAACCTTCGTTGGTCTGCGGTATAACGTAGGAACGAAATTTGCAGGTGAGCAAGCTATGGGATAAGACTTTCTTTGCTTCCAGTTCTACTGGTGAGCTCCATTTTGTTCGTGTTGTATTCTTTAGAGTCATCTTTTTTTTTTTTGTTACTTAGAGAACTGACCAGGAAATCTCATGTCCTGAGCAATGCGTTAGTTTATTAGTAGAGGCTTCATAGACATAGTCATTGGGTTGAGATTCAGATGTTATTTTATAATAACTTAAGTAATTCAGCAGTTACTACGAATAAAGTTTTGAAATTGATTTATTTAAATATTTGAATTACTCAAAAGTATTTGGTTAGAGTATTACTTTATTGAGTATAAAGTTTGGAGTTATAATAAATTTGTGTCACGACCCTAGTTTACAAATCGTGAACATTCATGATGCCACCCAGTACTCGCAACTAGGTAAGCCTAATGCAATTGCGGAATTTACAGCTTACACGACCAACTAAAAATAACAGCGAAATAGCATAGAAAAATATAATAGGTGCCGCTCGGCACATACACTTTACCACAATTTTTAAAATATATAACCACCAAGACCCGGAAACTCACGGGCGAACACATGCTAAAAGGAGTAAAACTGTGGCTCTATCCACCAAGAGTATCTATACCACCGAAGCAAAAAGGGAAAGTGTCCCTAGGGAAGAACAAAAGAAGACTCTCCGGATCTGCGGACGTAGCAGATGAATACCTCGAGTCTCCTGAAGTATAATCTCGATCACCAGTAGTGTGCCTGATCAGATGGACCTGGATCTGCACACAAAAAAGTGTGCAGAGGAGTAGCATGAGTACAACATGGCGGTACTCAGTAAGTGCCAAGCCTAACCTCGATGGAGTAATGACGAGGAAGGTCATGGCCCTACCGAGAATAATAATAATAATAAAATATCGAACAGTGTAAAGCAGGAGTAAATCTCAAATATCAGCAAAATTAGATAGAAACTACAAATCATCTTCAATTAATATAATAAGGAAATATTAACACAACAAGTACATAATCAATAACACAGGATCTCCTAGAATTGAACCCGCAGTCCGTTTAACTCTGTAGCATAGGATCTCCGGGAATCGAACCCGCAGTCCGTTTAACTCAGTGACCAGGATATCTGGGAATTGAACCTACAGTCCATTTATATTAGTATTACAGGATCTCCGGGAATTGAACCCGCAGTCCTTTTATATCAGTATCACAGGATCTCCGGGAATTGAACCCGCAATCTTTTTATATAAGTATCACAAGATCTCTGGGACTTGCACCCACAGTCCTTTTATATCGGTATCACAGGATCTCCGGGAGTTGAACCCGCAGTCCTTTATATCCGTAGCCAGGATCTCCGGGAATCGAACCCGCAGTCCACATAACACAAAACAATCAAAGAAAGAGAATACACAGAGAAAAATTAAATATAGTGCTATGATTAACAATGTAATTCAATCTCAATAGGTTCCACAAAATTCAATTAAGATAAATAGGCATTTAGATAGTTAATCCTATCTAATCATGCTTCTCTAACTAACATAGGATAATTCTTGCAATTAACCAGCCAATTAACAAAGATAACACCGATTGAATAATTCAAGTAAAGTGGATTTTCAATAATTTGCGCAAGCACACACCCGTCACCTCGCATAGAATGCATTTAAATCAACACATAATATATCCTAGGGGAAAAGGTCCCCCACACAAGGTTAGACAAGCCACTTACCTAAATCCCGGTACAAAACCGCTAAGAAATAATGCCCTTGCCACGAGTATCCAACTCCGAGTGGCCCAAATCTATTCAAACCAATTACATAGTGTAAATAACATCACAAGTAACTAATTATATTGTTAAAATTAAAGCTAAGGCGCGAAAATAGGTGAAATGACAAAAATACTCCTCCAACCATCGGCTCGGAATCGAAATATTTTTACGTTTTCAGAACCCTCGTACGCTCACGAGTCTAACCATATAAAATTTATCAAAATTGGAATTTGTTTGCCCATTCAAATCGTCAATTTTCTATTTCCTAGTCTTAGCCAAATCCTCCATTTTTACACCATATTTCCTCCATTTTCAGAGATTTAATCCATGTTTTATCAATGTAAAAACATAATATGGGTCCAAGAGTTCTTACCTGATGATACTCCTCAATTTCCCCCTCAAAATCGCCCAATTCGTCTCTAATGTCGAAGCCCTAAATGTTTTTAACACTCTGAAATTTCGAACTAATCTGAACCTTAAACCCTTCATGAGTTTCGCTTCTGCGACTCCTGTGCCGCTTTAGCAACTCTTCTTCTGCGGACTCATGGTCGCTTCTGTGACACTCACTTAAAACCTCTAGTTCTGCTTCTACGGATTACCAGTTGCTTCCGCGACACCGCTTACGCAGAAAATTGTCCGCTTCTGCGGAAACCTCCAAGGCTGACCCCTTCGCTTCTGCGATCGTGTACCCGCTTCTGCGGAACCACCTGAGCCCCTAAACTCTCGCATCTACGACTCCCTTCCTGCTTCTGCGGAGCCGCTTCTACGGTTTCCTTTCCGCAGAAGCGGAAATACCTGCTACAACATGCCAATAGTCCAATAATTCACATTTTCATTCGTTTAATCACCCGAACTCATCCCAATGCCCCCGGGACCTCAACCAAAAATACAAACCCACTCTAAATCATCATACGAACTTGTTCCAATCATAAAAACACGCCCTTAAACACAAGAATCATCAAATTAAGACGGATCCAAGCCTAAGTTTCAACTAAAACTTTTGAAACCAACATCCAATCAGAAACCCGACCAAACGATATATGAATGACCTAAAAATTTTCAGACATACCCAAAATCACTTAACAAAGCTACTACAACTGTCGAAATTCTATTCCGACACCCGGATCAAAATCTAACCTATCAACCGGATTCCACCAAAATTCCAACTTTGCCAATTCAAGCCTATTTCTAAACCAGACCTCCAAATCACATTCTGAACATGCTCCTAACCACGAAATCACCTAACGAAACCATTGAATTTCCATTACGAGATCGTCTTAACACTGTTCCGAATATGGACAATTTTTCAACTATTAAGCTCTCATATATGGACTAAATGTCCCAAAACACTCCGAGTTCTAGAACCGAACATCCCGGCAAATCAAAATAGTAGAAATGAACGGAAAGCTGTTAATTGGGGATCGGGGCATAAATTTTAAAAATTACCGTCTGGGTCGTTACATCCTCCCACACTTAAACATTTGTTCGTCCTCGAACAAACATAGAAAACATACCTGAGGTGGCAAAGAGATGAGGGTACCGGCTACGCATATCCTGCTCGGTCTCCCAAGTCGCCTCCTCGGCCGGCTAACCCCGCCACTAGACCTTCACCGAAATGATGTTCTTTGACCTCAACTTTCTGATTTGCCTGTCCAAAATGGCCACTGGCTCCACAAAATAAGATAGATCCTTGTCCAGCTGGACTAAACTGAAATCCAACACGTGCGACGGGTCACCATGATATCTCCGGAGCATAGAAACATGAAATACCGGATGGACTCCGTCTAGGCTGGGAGGTAAGGCCAGCTTATGAGCAACCTCCCCAACTCGCCTCAAAATCTCAAAAGGCCTAATAAATCTCAGACTCAGCTTCCCTTTCTTCCCAAATCTCATGACGCCCTTCATGGGCGAGACTCGAAGTAGAACCCTCTGACAAACCATAAATTCCACATCGCAAACCTTCTTTTCCGCATAACTTTTGTGTCTAGACTGGGCTGCATGGAGTCTATCCTGAATCACCTTGACCTTGTCTATTACATCCCGGACCATCTCAGTACCTAATAACCTGGCCTCGCCCGGCTCAAACCAACTCAATGGGGACCTGCATCTCCTACCATATAGGGCCTCATACGGCGCCATCCGAATGCTGGACTGATAGCTGTTATTATAAGCAAACTCCGCTAGTGGCAAGAAGTGATCCCATGAACCTCCAAACTCAATCACGCACGCACAGAGCATATCCTCCAAAATTTGAATAGTGCGCTCAGACTGACTATATGTTTAGGGGTGAAATGCCGTGCTCTGCTCCACCCGAGTACCTAACTCCTAGTACACGCTCTCCAGAATCACGAAGTAAACTGAGTGACCCTGTCTGAAATGATGGAAATTGGAATGCCATGAAACCGGACTATCTCTCAGATATAGATCTCCGCCAACTACTCTAATGAATAAGTAGTACACACAGGTATGAAATGGGCGGGCTTAGTCAGTCGATCCACAATGACTCAAATAGAATCAAGCTTCCTCACAGTCCGTGGAAGTCCAGATACAAAGTCCATAGTGATGCGCTTCCACTTCCACTATGGGATCTCAATCTGCTGTAGCAACCCACCCGGACGTTGATGCTCATACTTCACTTGCTGGCAGTTGAGGCACCTAGAAACATAGTCAACTATATCATTCTTCATCCACCTCCACCAATAGTGATGTCTCAAGTCCTGATACATCTTCGTGGCACCCGGATGGATTGAATACCGCGAGCTATGGGCCTCAGCTAGAATCAACTCTCGAAGATCATCCACATTGGTCACACAAATACGCCCCTACATCCTCATCACTCCATCATCCCCGATGCTAACATCTTCAGCATCACCACACTGAACTCTATCCTAAAGAACAAGCAAATGAGGGTCATCAAACTGTCGCTCCCTGATGCGATCAAATAGAGAAGACTGAGAAACCACATAAGCCAAAACCCGGCGGTGCTCTGAAAGATCCAACCTAACAAACTGACTTGCCAAGGCCTAAACATCCATCGCAGGTCTCTTTGAGGCTGGTAGATATGACAAACTCCCCAAACTCTCCGCCCGGTGACTTAAGGCATCGGCAACCACATTGGCCTTGCCCGGGTGATAAAGAATAGTAATATCATAGTCCTTCAACAACTCTAACCATCTCCTCTGACACATATTCAGGTCCTTCTGCTTAAGCAAGTGCTGCAAACTCCGATGGTCAGTGTAAATCTCACACGGAACCCCAGAAAAATAATGACGCCAGATCTTCAAGGCGTGAACAATGGCAGCTAGCTCAAGATCGTGGATAGGGTAGTTCTTTTCATGCACCTTCTGTTATCGGGACGCGTAGGCAATCACTCTACCATCCTGCATCAATACCACTCCAAGTCCAACCTATAAGGCATCACAATAAACTGTATAGGACCCCCAACCGGTAGGCAACATCAAGATAGGGGCCGAAGTCAAGGTTGTCTTGAGCTTTTGGAAGCTCGCCTCACCCTCCTCTGTCCATTGAAAAGAGGCAACCTTTTGGGTCAATCTGGGCATAGGTGCTGCGATCGAAGAGAACCCCTCCACCAAGCGACGGTAATAACCTGCCAAACCGAGGAAACTACGAATATCAGTAGCTGAGGAGGGCCTGGGCCATCCCTACACGGTCTCCACCTTCCTTAGTGTCACGCCCCAAATCGAGGAACATGACCGGCGCCTTACCGGGTTGCCCCAGTCAAGCGGACCTAGGTGCCTTTCATTCCCACGCGTTACCCCTGTGTTGATTGTTTCTCATTAACCAAATATCTTACTAACCATGAATGATTTCACATTAAACAAATAAAACCATACGAGTGATTCATTAACAAGTTTGTAATTTTTACAACGCCCGACATAACATAATATATACATAATACTAGAGTCCCACAGTTTACATGTCTACAGAGCCTCTAGGATACAAAAAGGGAAATACAATACTTGCCGGTAACAAGGCTCCGGCTATACCTTACAAAACCAAAATGAAATCTAAACCGAAGTGGCAAGAACCACACAAGGCCCCGAGGAAGAAAGGGGCTCACCAAAACGGGCAGTGGAGGATGAAAGATACTACTGCCGATGAGCTGAAGTGCCTGCTACTGATCCACCTACAATCATGACACGAATGTAGCGCCCCCGGCAAAAGGGACGTCAGTACACTTGAATTGTATTGGTATGTATGGACAAACTTTGTCCCAAGTAAACTCAAGCCATTAAATTACATCAACAATTAATTAAGCCAACCAACCATGTTTCCACATTTTCCTCATTTCAAATAATTCTCAACACAAAGCACTTTCTACAATCAACCAATTTAACAATAACCAATCAATCACGTAAAGCACAAGTAGTCAAACAAAGGGGAAATCAGTGCCCCACAGGTTGCAAACTCTCCTGCTGTCTCCTTTCACAATTTCACATTATTGATTTATGTATCAATTTTCAATAGCGATTTCGATCGCTTTCCATCCTAATTGCCCCTGACCACCCTTATTACCTCGGCCACCCTTATCACCCCAACCCACACCTTATTTCACCACGTTGCGGCGCGCAACACGACCCCGCCTTACAGTTGAAAACACAACAATTTCAAACAGCAGATAAGGTACTACACACAATTTCAACAAGTTCAAATAAGCAACTTACACATTGGTTCATGTTCTCAATTTCTTCTCAATGCAATATCACAACCATGTTACAATATTTCCACAATTCAAGTGTTTCATCTCTTTCCACAATAAACCAATTCTCAAGTGTTTCGTTTGTTTTCACAAGGTGCCATATAGGCCATCATAGTCATTATTCACAATTATTTTGCCAAATTAAACTCTCATTTTACATCACTCATAGCTCAACAACAAACTTTGAATATTCAACAACAACATCAAGAATTTCACAATTTGTCAATTTAACACGAAACAAACAAACTTCACACATATAGGCGATTTCACAAGAATCAAAATTAGCCATACATACCTGGTGATGATTTTTCCTCCTACTTTATGCTTACCCAAGATATCCTACTCTTGCCAACCTTGTTCTTGAAGACTCTTACTTCTACTCACTTCTTTTTACTAGAAATCAAGTTTAATACTCATGCATGAGTGTAAAAATTCTATTTTCAAAAGCTATTATATGCAAACCTCTCTTTACCCAATTAAAACTGAAAATCAAAGAAAACAGTTAGGGTTTTTACCTTGAAAATATTGGGGAAGTTGAATCCCTGCCCTAGAATCCCTTGGAATTAAGTAGTTGGAACAATCTTTGAAGATGAAAGATTTCTCTCTCTAAAAACCCTCTCTTCTCTCTCTAATTTTGGTAAGATGATATGATAAAATGAAGAAGAAGTGTGTTATATTAAAGAAGAGCTCGGGTCAAAATGTTACAAAAATCCGGGCCGGGGTCAAATCTGCGGTGCACTATGCGACCGCAGAATCAACATGCGGTCCGCATAGTGACCGCAGAATTGCCCCAAATTTTACACAGGTTCTGTTAAGGAATGCGGCCAGAATGCGGTCCGCATGTTTGATCTGCGGTCGCATAATGCACCGCAGATTTGACATGCGATCGCATATCGACCGCACATTTGACACGATTTTTGGGAAACTCTCTGGAACATTTTGCGGCAAGAATGCGGTCCGCATGTCAGGTTTGCGGTCGCATTCTTGACCGCATATTTGACAATTTTTCGGAAAAATTAATTCTCTACATTTTTGAAACTTAAATCACTACCAAGGGTCCGAACCGCGGCGAGCAAGCTCGCCGCGAAGAATTCTACGCATTCCTAACACATTATTCGGACCATGACACCATAGCTACTAGGTTTTATGCACAAAAATTTTTACGGGGCCTTACATCCTCCCCCCTTAAGATCATTCGTCCTCGAATGAGGATTTTGAAATAAATGAGTTGGTTTTGAAAGACATGATATGCAACCATCAAAATTTTGACTAACTCTTATATTTTAGAAAAATTTCGCAAGAGTTTCCTTTGTATTATGGACATATCCACCTGTCAGAGGGCCCCCGAAACACATTACCAAACAACAACATACAGCTACAGCACTTTTCACAACTGGTATACACTTTCTTACCTCAACAAATGGTAACTTCAATGAATTCTTACCTTATTTAACCATTTTAACACACCATGTACACTTAACAAACCATTACCAATCTACACTTACTATTAGTAAGAGGGAAACAACTTAGACAAGATGACAGTTACTAGGAGTAGGAGGGTCGCCTAATTTCTTCTAGGCTTGATCAAACAAATGGGGGTACTTTTCTTTCATCTCTTTTTCCGCTTCCCATGTGGCCTCCTCAACTTGTTGACTTCGCCACAATACTTTAACAGAGGCAACTTCCTTATTTCTCAACTTACGGACTTGCCTATCAAGAATGGCAACTGGAACTTCTTCATATGACAAATTTTCATTAACCTCTATAGCTTCGAGTGGCATGATGGTGGATGGATCTCCAATCACTTTCTTCAACATGGACACATGGAATACCGGGTGCACTGATGACATCTCGGGAGGCAACTCTAGCCTATAAGCAACTTGACCAATCCTTTGAACGATCCGATATGGCCCGACATACCTAGGACTCAATTTCCCTTTCTTTCCGAATCGCATGACTCCCTTCATAGGAGATACCCTCAAGAACACCCAATCATCGACTTGAAACTCCAAATCCCTTCGACGAACGTCTGCATAGGACTTTTGACGACACTGTGCTGTTTTCATTCTCTCCTGAATAACCTTGACCTTTTCCATAGCTTCGTACACCATATCTGGCCCTAGCAATTCCGCTTCACCTACCTCGAACCACCCGATTGGCGATCTACATCTTCTCCCGTACAATGCCTCAAACGGGGCCATTTGAATGCTAGCATGATAGCTGTTATTGTAAGCAAATTCTATCAGGTGGCAAGTGTTCATCCCAATTACCTTTAAAATCTAAGACACAAGCCCGCAACATATCTTCAAGCGTCTGAATGGTCCGCTCGGCCTGTCCATCGGTCCGTGGATGGAAAGCTGTGCTGAGATTCACCTGAGTTCCCAAACCTTGCTGAAACTTCTTCCAAAAGTTAGCGGTGAACTGAGCCCCGCGATCCGAGATGATAGAAAGTGGAGTGCCATGAAGCCTTACTATCTCTTTGATGTACAATCTTGCATATTGCTCCGCGGTATCAGGTGGACTTGACAGGCGGGAAGTGAGCTGATTTGGTGAGTCGATCTACTATCACCCATACTTAATCGAACTTACGCCGAGTGCGAGGTAACCCCACCACGAAATCCATATTGATCATCTCCCATTTCCACGTTGGTATTTCTATAGGCTGAGTTAATCCACCGAGCCGTTGATGCTCGGCCTTCACTTGTTGACGGTTCGGACATTTAGCTACAAAGCCTGCCACATTCGCTTTTCATACCGTTCCACCAATAAATCTCCTTGAGATCGTGATACATTTTCGTTGAACCAGGGTGCACGGAATACCGGAAGTATGAGCCTCTGCCATCACTCTTTCCCGAAGCTCGTCCACATCCGGAACACATAGCCTATCTTGATACCGCAATACACCATCTTCGATGCTGAGTACAAATGCTGAGGTCTTGTCATTCATGACTCTGCTTCCTTCACCCGAACCAATGCTGGATCCATGAGCTGTTTTTCCTTGATTTCCGCGACCAATGATGATTCTGCTCCATTATGCACCAAGATATCCCCCTCGTCTGACGCCGAAATACGAACCCCCAAGTTGGCTAATTGGTAGACCTCTCGAGCCAGGGGTCTCTGATCCACACCCAAATGAGCCAAACTACCCATGGATTTCCGACTAAGAGCGTCAGCTACCACATTTGCCTTCCCTGGATGGTACAATATGTCCACATCATAGTCCTTGAGTAGTTCTAACCACCGCCGCTGTCTCAGATTCAGCTCTTTCTGCTTGAACAAATACTGGAGGCTCTTGTGGTCCGAAAACACATCTACATGAACCCCATAAAGATAGTGTCGCCATATTTTCAAGGCAAACACAACAGCTGCAAGTTCCAAATCATGCGTCGGATAATTCTTCTCATGGTTCTTGAGTTGTATGGAAGCATAAGCTATAACCTTTCCGTGCTGCATCAATACACATCCCAAACCTACTCTGGAGGCATCACAATAGACTACAAATCCCTCGGTGCCTTCTGGCAAGGCCAATACTGGTGCCGAGGTCAATCTTGACTTCAGTTCTTGGAATCTTTTCTCACATGCTTCGGACCACTGGAACTTAACTGCTTTCTGCGTCAATTTAGTCAATGGGGAGGCGAGGGTTGAGAATCCCTCTACAAACCTCCGATAGTACCCTGCCAGACCCAAAAAGCTGCGAATCTCTGTCGGGGTCGTGGGTCTAGGCCAATCTTTCACTGCCGCAATCTTCTGAGGATCCACCATAATTCCCTCGCTGGAAATAACATGTCCTAGAAAAGCTACGGACTCCAACCAAAACTCACATTTTGAGAACTTGGCATACAATTGATGCTGATGAAGGGTCTGCAATGCTGCTCTGAGGTGAATGGCATGATCTTCCCTGCTCAGAGAGTAGATGAGGATGTCGTCAATGAATACAATTACAAAGGAATCTAGGAATGGCTTGAAAACCCGATTCATAAGGTCCATGAAAGCTGCTGGGGCATTGGTTAGCCCAAAAGACATGACCAAAAACTCAAAGTGACCATAACGAGTTCGAAAGGCGGTTTTAGGAATATCCTGCTCCCTGATTTTTAACTGGTGGTACCCAGACCGTAAATCAATCTTTGAGAAGAACCTCGCTCCCTGCAATTGGTCAAACAGATCATCCACTCGAGGCAATGGATATTTATTCTTAATGGTGACTTTGTTGAGCTGCCGATAATCAATACACATTCGAAGTGACCCATCCTTCTTTCTGACAAAGAGAACCGGAGCACCCCATGGCGACACACTCGGTCGTATGAACCCTTTCTCTAATAAATCCCTCAGCTGCTCCTTTAACTCCCTTAACTCTGCTGGCGCCATTCTGTAAGGTGGAATGGATATTGGCTGAGTATCTGGCATTACATCGATCCCGAAATCAATCTCCCTATCCGGCGGGATGCCTGGAAGCTCATCTGGAAACACTTCAGGAAATTCATTCACAATTGGCACGGACTCGAGGGTAGGCACATCTGAGGTGGTGTCGGTTACCCGAACCAAGTGATAGATACACCCTTTCTTAATCATCTTCGAAGCCTTAAGGTAGGAAATAAAACTACCCCTTGGCACTACACCATTTCCTCTCCATTCAGTAACTGGCTCGTTAGGGAACTCGAGCCTCATAACTCTCGATCGACAGTCAAGTTTGGCAAAGCACGAATAGAGCCAATCCATCCCTATAATTACATCAAAATCTACCATCCCAAGCTCAATAAGATCGGCTGTGGTATCACGACCACCCACCGTAACAACACAATTCCTATAGACTCGTGAGGCTGTAATAGAATCACCGATTGGAGTCGACACAGAGAACGGCTCATGAAGCCGTTCGGGTACTATCCCAAAACTTGAAGCAATGAATGGAGTAACATAAGACAAGGAGGACCCTGGATCAATAAGGGCATAGCAATCAATAGTCTGAACAGACATGATACCTGTAACAACATCTGGAGAAGCCTCGGCATTTTGGCGGCCACTCAATGCATAGAATCGGCTAGGTCCACCCCTACCCTGAGCTCCACCCCTAGCTGCACCACGCCCTGCTGCTGCTGGAGTACGCGCCGATGATGTAGCAGCTGAAGAACCGGATGACTGAGCAGATCCCCTACCTATACCCTGACGGGGTGCACGGCAGTCCCGCTGAATGTGACCTCTCACCCCGCACCCGAAGCACACTGGAAGGTCGAGGTAGCAAGTTTCTGTATGAAATCTCCCACACTTGGGGCATGTAGGTCTCCCCTGCTGCTGGGATCTCACCCGAGGATGACCAGACTGACGAGACCTCCTGCTGTCCTGAACCAGGTCTCGAGTAACTGCCCTGCCGATGACTGTGCACGGATGGCGGTGCACTCGCGGAGGACCGAGCATATGACTGGGATGGCCACTGATGACCTTCTCCGCGGAAGTGATCTCCCTGAACGACCCGTTGACCGGGCCTGTTGCTACTTTCTCTTTCGCACGAATCTTCAATTTCCCGGCCTCCGTGGCCTGAGTAAACCCTACAATCCTCCCATAGTTCATGTCCGAGTGCAAAGCTGCTGTGGCGGCCTCGTTCACCACCAAAGGGCTAAGGCCATGAACAAACCGTCGAACCGGGCATCCATGGTCGACACTAAATGAGGAGCGTGCTTGGACAACCTTACGAACTCCGTGTGATACTCCCAAACACTCATACTGCCCTGTTTGAGAACCTCGAACTCGGTGGCACGGGCTGCCATCACCTCGGCAGGGTAAGAAGTGGTCCATAAATGCATCCACGAACTCGTCCCATCTGGCCGGAGGGCTCCCTTCCTCACGGGAATCCTCCCACGTTTCGAACCATGAACGTGCCGCTCCCTTCAGCCTGTGAGAGGCCAACTCTACCCCCTCTATATCTGTAGCCTTCATCACTCCGAGGGTCTTGTATATCTCATCAAGGAATTCCTGTGGGTCAGCCCTCTGGATCGGTACCTGAAAATTCTGGAGGGGCCAATCGCAAGAACTGGTGGACTCCGGAGCCAAAGGAATCTCCCTGTCCGCTGGAGGATGCAGGGGGCATCATGGGATCTCTGGGCCTGGGCGGCCACTAGTTGTGTTAACATATGAATGGCTCCCCTAAGATCTTCATTAGAGATACCAGAGCCCGAAGCGGGAACTGTATTTGAGTCAGGAACACCGGCAGGAGGAATGGTGGCATCCTCTGCCGCGGCTGGAATAGGGACACTTGGGTTTTGAACAGATGGGCCAGGCAAATTCGGGACCGGTGGGTCATTCTCTCCCACGGCATCGGGTACATGATTAACAGCTGCACTTGGGCCGGCATTGGCCCTAAGGCCGAGTCTAGCCTTCTTCTTAGGTGCCATATTCTGAAAATTTGGGAACAAGGCGCGAATTAGACACAGATATCTCCACATTGCACTTTACCGCACGATATAGATTAACAAAGAAGTAGGTAAATTCCTAAATGCCCGTGTAGCCCCCTACTTATATGATGTGGTCGACAACACACCTATAAGAAGGGCACTACTAGACACGGCTCCGAGACATCCTAGGACACTTTAAAACCTTAAGCTTTGATACCAAGTTTGTCACGCCCCAAATCGAGGAACATGACCGGCGCCTGACCGGGTTGCCCCAGTCAAGCGGACCTAGGTGCCTTTCATTCCCACGCGTTACCCCTGTGTTGATTGTTTCTCATTAACCAAATATCTTACTAACCATGAATGATTTCACATTAAACAAATAAAACCATACGAGTGATTCATTAACAAGTTTGTAATTTTTACGACGCCCGACATAACATAATATATACATAATACTGGAGTCCCACAGTTTACATGTCTACAGAGCCTCTAGGATACAAAAGGGAAATACAATACTTGCCGGTAACAAGGCTCCGGCTATACCTTACAAAACCAAAATGAAATCTAAACCGAAGTGGCAAGAACCACACAAGGCCCCAAGGAAGAAAGGGGCTCACCAAAACGGGCAGTGGAAGGAGAAAGATACTACTGCCGATGAGCTGAAGTGCCTGCTACTGATCCACCTACAATCATGACACGAATGTAGCGCCCCCGGCAAAAGAGACGTCAGTACACTTGAATTGTACTGGTATGTATGGACAAACTTTGTCCCAAGTAAACTCAAGCCATTAAATTACATCAACAATTAATTAAGCCAACCAACCATGTTTCCACATTTTCCTCATTTCAAATAATTCTCAACACAAAGCACTTTCTACAATCAACTAATTTAACAATAACCAATCAATCACGTAAAGCACAAGTAGTCAAACAAAGGGGAAATCAGTGCCCCACAGGTTGCAAACTCTCCTGCTGTCTCCTTTCACAATTTCACATTATTGATTTATGTATCAATTTTCAATAGCGATTTCGATCGCTTTCCATCCTTATTGCCCATGACCACCCTTATTACCTCGGCCACCCTTATCACCCCAACCCACACCTTATTTCACCACGTTGCGGCGCGCAACACGACCCCGCCTTACAGTTGAAAACACAACAATTTCAAACAGCAGATAAGGTACTACACACAATTTCAACAAGTTCAAATAAGCAACTTACACATTGGTTCATGTTCTCAATTTCTTCTCAATGCAATATCACAACCATGTTACAATATTTCCACAATTCAAGTGTTTCATCTCTTTCCACAATAAACCAATTCTCAAGTGTTTCGTTTGTTTTCACAAGGTGCCATATAGGCCATCATAGTCATTATTCACAATTATTTTGCCAAATTAAACTCTCATTTTACATCACTCATAGCTCAACAACAAACTTTGAATATTCAACAACAACATCAAGAATTTCACAATTTGTCAATTTAACACGAAACAAACAAACTTCACACATATAGGTGATTTCACAAGAATCAAAATTAGCCATACATACCTGGTGATGATTTTTCCTCCTACTTTATGCTTACCCAAGATATCCTACTCTTGCCAACCTTGTTCTTGAAGACTCTTACTTCTACTCACTTCTTTTTACTAGAAATCAAGTTCAATAATCATGCATGAGTGTAAAAATTCTATTTTCAAAAGCTATTATATGCAAACCTCTCTTTACCCAATTAAAGCTGAAAATCAAAGAAAATAGTTAGGGTTTTTACCTTGAAAATATTGGGGAAGTTGAATCCTTGCCCTAGAATCCCTTGGAATTAAGTAGTTGGAACAATCTTTGAAGATGAAAGATTTCTCTCTCTAAAAACCCTCTCTTCTCTCTCTAATTTTGGTAAGATGATATGATAAAATGAAGAAGAAGTGTGTTATATTAAAGAAGAGCTCGGGTCAAAATGTTACAAAAATCTGGGCCGGGGTCAAATCTGCGGTGCACTATGCGACCGTAGAATCAACATGCGGTCCGTATAGTGACCGCAGAATTGCCCCAAATTTTACACAGGTTCTGTTAAGGAATGCGGCCAGAATGCGGTCCGCATGTTTGATCTGCGGTCGCATAATGCACCGCAGATTTGACATGCGATCGCATATCGACCGCACATTTGACACGATTTTTGGGAAACTCTCTGGAACATTTTGCGGCAAGAATGCGGTCCGCATGTCAGGTTTGCGGTCGCATTCTTGACCGCATATTTGACAATTTTTCGGAAAAATTAATTCTCTACATTTTTGAAACTTAAATCACTACCAAGGGTCCGAACCGCGGCGAGCAAGCTCGCCGCGAAGAATTCTACGCATTCCTAACACATTATTCGGACCATGACACCATAGCTACTAGGTTTTATGCACAAAAATTTTTACGGGGCCTTACACTTAGATCCACTCGAATACGCTCGCTCGACACCACGTGGCCTAGAAATGCCACCGAACTCAGCCAAAAACCACATGTAGTTAGCTTTGCATATAATTGCTTCTCCCTCATAGTCTGAAGCACTATCCTCAAGTGGTGCTCATGCTCTTCACGACTCCGGGAATATACCAAAATATCATCAATGAAAATAGTCACGAACGAGTCAGAGATATAGCCTGAATACATTGTGCATCAAATGCATGAAAGTTGATGGGGCATTAGTCAGCCCAAAAGACATAACGAGGAACTCGTAATGACCATACCGAGTCTTGAAGGCAGTCTTAGAGATATCTGGCTCACAAATCTTCAGCTGATGATAACCAGAGAGCAAATAAATCTTGGAGAACACCCGTGTGCCCTGTAGCTGATCAACTAAGTCATCAATACGTGGCAAAGAATACCAGTTCTTCATTGTAACTTTGTTCAACTGGTGATAGTCAATGTATATACGCATAGAACCGTCCTTCTTCTTCACAAACAACACATGAGCACCCCAAGGCGAAACACTGGGTCGAATGAAACCCTTACCCAACAACTCCTGTAACTGATCCTTCAACTCCTTACGTGGAACACTGGATGAACTCCCGATAAACTGGGTGGCAAAGCAAGCATATAGGCCACCACTCCAATCCTCCTGAGGATCTCAAAAGGGCTAATGAATCTCGGACTGAGCTTCCTTTTCTTCCCAAATCTCATGACGCCTTTCATAGGCGAAACCTTCAGTAAGACCTTCTCACCCACAGAATAAGACACATCCTAAAACTTACGGTCCGCATAACACTTCTGGCGCGACTGAGCTGTGTGAAGTCTCTCCTGAATCACCTTCACCTTGTCCAAAGCATCCTGGACTAACTCTGTCCCCAACAACCTTACCTCACCGGGCTCAAACCAACCAACTGGAGATCTACACCGTCTCCCATATAAAGCCTCATACGGCGCCATCTAGATACTGGATTGGTAGCTGTTGTTATAGGCAAACTCTGCGAGAGGAAACTAATCAGCCCATGAACCACCAAAATCAATAACACGAGCTCGCAACATATCCTCCAAGATCTGAATAGTACACTCGGACTGTCCGTCCATCTGAGGATGAAATGCAGCACTCAACTCAACTAGGGAGCCCAACACATGTTGAAATGTCCTCCAGAACTGCGAAGTAAATTGAGTACCTCTGTCTGATATGATAGAAACTGGGACTCCGTGCAATCTCACGATCTTGCGAATGAATATTTCAGCTAACCGCTCCGAGGAGTACGTAGTACACACAGGAATGAAGTGAGTTGACTCGGTCAAGCCTATCCACAATCACCCAAACTGAATCAAACTTCCTCGCTATCCGAGGGAGTCCGGTAACAAAGTCCATAGTGATCCTTTCCCACTTCCACTCGGGAATATCAATGCGCTGAAACACGCCAGTGTGTTGTTTCAAGTCTTGACTTGCTGACAGTTGAGGCACCGTGCTACATGTCTCACAATGTCCATCTTCATCTTCCTCCACCAATAATGTTATTTCAGGTCTTTGTACATCTTCACGACACCTTGATGGATAGAATACCGCGAGATGTGGGCCATTTCCAATATCAACTCACGAAGGCCATCAACATTGGGCACACATATCCGGCCCTACATCCTCAATACACCATCACTATCAATAGTAACATCTCTGACATCATCATGCTGAACTTTATCCTTAAGGACAAGCAAGTGTGGATCATCATACTGGCACTTACGAATACGATCATATAAAGAAGACCGAGAAACAACACAAGCCAACACCCTGCTGGGCTCTGAAATGTCTAACCTCACTAACCGGTTGGCTAACGCCCGAACATCATAAGCAAATGATCTCTCCCCAACTGGAATATATGCCAAGCTGCCCATACTGACCATTTTTCGGCTCAAAGCATCATCCACCACATTGGCCTTCCCCGGATGATATAGAATAGTAATGTCATAATCCTTGAGCAACTCAATCCATCTCCTCTGTCTCAAATTAAGATCCCTCGGTCTGAACAAATGCTGGAGACTACGATGATCGGTATACACCTCACAGGACACGTCGTACAAATAGTGCTTCCAAATACTCAAGGCATGAACTATGGCAGCTAACTTCAAATCATGACCTTACACGTTCGCACCCCATACTTCGCGAACGCGAAGAGTAAAAATCCTCAGCTCTCCAGTATTCTACGCGATCGCGTGACTACTATCACGATCGCGATGAACAAATGTCTGTTGCACTTATGACAGCAGACCTGATCCCTTATTTAGCCAAAAATGGTCAGCTTGGACCCCCAGATTCATCCCGAGACCCCCGGGACCCCAACGAAAACCACCAACCTACTCCAAAACACGATACAAACTTGTCCCAGTTATAAAAACACACCCTTAAACACGAAAATCATCAAATCAAAGTGAATTCAAGCCTAAGTTTCAACTAGAACTTCAGAAACCAACATCCAATCAAAAACCCGACCAAACGATATCCGAATGACCTAAAAATTAGCAGACATATCCAAAATCACCTAACGAAGCTACTGTAACTATGAGAATTCCATTTCGACTCCCGGATCAAAATCTCACCAATCGATCGAATTTTGCCAAAATTCCAACTTAGCCAATTCAATCCTATTTCTACACTGGACCTCCAAATTCAATTCTGATCGCTCCCCTAAGTCACAAATCAGCTCCTGGAACTAACCAAATCATCAGAATTCGATTCCGAGCCTCTAACCACATACTCAACTCTAGGTTGACTTTTTATAAACAAGTTTCATTTCAAAAGGCTATATGCCTCATTTTCAACCAGAATCACTCCTAACTCATCGGATAGATTCGAACACATATATAGAAACATGAAACACATAATTGAAGGGGTAAAACGGTGGTAACTCTCGTGCTGATGGGTCGGGTCGTCACAGCCTGTCTATCGATGGCTTGCATGTTCTACTCCCTGCGAACATAAGGCATTATCCGCGGGAGTCATATTGGGATATGTTGCACATGCTCACTGGTTTGAGGTTGGAGGCTGAGGATCCCAGGGCTGGGATCAGTCGCATACCATTAGCATCCATTAGACAGTGCCTGGAGTAACTCCACGATACTATCACAGACCAGGCAGAGGAGGTGGATGTGCTGCGATATACTAGGCTGTTGCTGCTCCTTCTATTTGGGGGTCTTGTTCCCGAACACTTCGGGGAACCTAGTCAGCCTCCAAATTCTCCATCATATTACCCGATTCGAGGATACAGCTACCTAGAGTTGGGGTAGTGATGTCCTCTCAATTTTGTACAGGCAGATGTGCCGGGCTTCCATGGCGTTGTATTTTGCGTGTTAAATATTATGATATTTACAAGTCCACTTTACGTCATCTAGCCAGTTTTTTCAGTTCGACAAGACATCACACGCATAATGCCAGGTATGATGGCGTTGTATTTTGCGTTTTAAATATTATGACATTGATAAGTCTACTTTATATCATTCGATCAGCTTTTTCAGTTTGACAAGGCAACACACACATTACTTTAATGAAATTAATGTTACATTTACATATGGAATAGAAGTAAAACAAAGAAAAACAAAAAAAGTAATCAAACATAATTTTATTTCATAAATCAACCAACATACACATAATAACTAATTATTATAACTCATAGGTACTTAGGTACACTAGAAGAATACCCACCCCGAGCTTGATTACTATCGCCACCGAAAGGACATTTTCTACGGTCGTGTCCAGTTTGCGAGCATATACCACATTTTCATGCATAAACTATATCACTAACATCCATTTGGTTCTGTATATGCGTTCTCTTCTTCACCTCTATTTTACGCAAATAGGACTTGTTACATACCATTTTAAATGGTTTAGGAGGCCAATAATGCTCAGCACCCAGTGGTTGCAACTGACTACTATATGTGTTTAGGTACTTGAAAATGCTATATTGTCGATCAACATAGTTGGTTGCACTTACACCAACTTGTTGAAAACACTTGATGGCATGTGATCAAGGCATGTGGTAGATGGACCATTTTCCACAAGAGCATAACATTGCAGCTTCATTCACAGTATGCACATTATTACCCCAATTTTGATGGATAGCGGTGCAAACTTCAAAAACATTTCTGTCATTATCATATTGCAAAAATGAATGCCAATGTGCTCGTCGTCTGTATTTCTCAAATCTCGCCATTGGCACTGGTGCAAATTCAACACCCCTTTCCATCAATGACGTTGCAGACGCAGATCTTTCAACAAACCTCTCTGACATCTGCTTGAACGACATCCGTACCATGGCTATGACAGGCAATCCTCTTGCCGACTTCAGTAACCTGTTGAAAGACTCTGACATATTTGTAGTCAAATTTCCCCATCGTCTGCCACCATCTGCATGCAAAGTCCACTTTTAGGGGTCATGTTGCACTAACCAAGGATAGGCTGCCTCGTCTTGTTGCCTGATATATTCCATGTGCCTCCGGAATTTATGTTGATTGTGGTATGTTGCTGCCATCCAAATCAAATCATGCAGATCCTTATTGGGATATGCCTTCTGGAAATTGGCTTTCAAATACCTAACACAGTAACGATGGTAGGCATAAGGATCTTGCCATGAAGGCAAGTTCTCCATAGAACTTAAGATACCACCATGCTGATCAGATATTAGACAGATATCGGAACGTTGTTTTGCAACGTGCTCTTTCAAGTGGTTCAAAAATAGCGTCCATGTCTCTTGGCTTTTATTGGCACAAATAGCAAAAGCTAGAGTAAATATATGTCCATTTGCATCTACTGCCACGACAATTAATAGCTTGATATCGTACTTTCCAAAGACAAGAGTGCCGTCTATGGATATTATTGGGAGACAATGCGAAAAATCATCAATTGTTGATTTAAACGCCCAGAACACGTAATTGAATATATATTCTGGTTTACCTACACTTCGCTCAAGCTTCCACTCAACAACCGTCCCGGGGTTGAAATGCTGCAGTGCAGCTATGTGGGCAGATCTGCAAATGACTTATCCTAGTTACAATACACTATTTCAAACGCTCATTTGCGCCCGAGAAATGCCTTTCTTTTAGTTATGGTATGACCATATTCCTGTTGGGCAGATGTAATGCACTGTTTGATTTTATACCTTATGCACTGTTCAATGTGTGGAATAAGAACAAGAGAAATCAAGTTAATATCTAAGTTGAAGTGATTCCCGTTGAATGTGTCCATTTCACATGTGTGGGTGGGAATGTATTTACCCACTTTCCACATACTTGTCTTTTTCTTTGTCGCACGCAGCATCCAATTACATGGCCAAAACCACCCGCGACAAACAACCTTGTATACCGTTGGACTTGACTCCGCTACCTGCATCTCATGATAGTCTTTACGTTGTGCATTTTACAAGCCCTACTTAGGCGCACTTTATCAAGAAAAAACATCCCCTTTGCAAGCACCGTTGGTCTAGACTCATCCCACATTGATGTCCAGATTTCATCAAAATCCCTTGTGAGAGCTTCCACATCTGGCATGGTTGGTAAATTATCAATGTAAGGAATCTCTCTTTAATGAAATGACACTTCAGACTAATACACTCTTCGTCTAGGGGGTCTCTCTTCAAATTAGGTTCTTTCTCATCATCCTCTGCAACACCATCCTCACGATCAAAGGGTGTCTCATTACCGGATTCATCCGCATTGTTATCGTAATCACTATTATGTTCCTCGCTCTGCGCATCTGCCAGGTCTCGATGTAATACATCATTTTCGGGCAATTGAGTGAGTTCAACTTGCTCCTTTTCACTGCACAACCAACAAAAATATAAGCTAATAAAAATAAATAATTTCCATAATTTACGTAAACCACTTCACTTACAAGTCGTAATGTGATGAAATTCCATGTTGGACGTTATCAATTAGGTGATGACTACCAGATGGGCCACTTATAAAATTCATATCTGGCCGGTACCCCCTATTAAATATGCGAGTGTTACTACAAATTCAGTATAATAAGAATATACATAATTACCACACAAAAAAAATTACCAGTTGTCTTGTGAGTTATGGAAAGCAGAGTATAAATTATTTTCTCCTTGCTCATTCACAAGCGGTGATAAATTTAAATCAAAGATAACTTTGTCATCCAGAACTTGTCAGACAAAAACTGTTCCAGAATAACCACCCTATGACTGGGGTTATCTCTACTATGCACAACCTCATTTTTTGGAACGTCTTCGACCTTCACGTACATCTCCAATATTGTGATTACAAGAAAATCATGACATTCGTCCGGAGTCCTCAAAAAATCACACAAATTTTCATCATAGTCGATGTTAAACTCCGAGTAAAAAGCAACCCCTTGCGGAGTGACGAAATACGGATATCTTCTGGTAACTTTAAGTATGGCGGAACGTTTCCTCACACTCATTTTTTTGCATAACAATTGTGAGCACGTGATTTTTGCCCTAAGCAATAAATTCCAAAATTAAAATAAATAATATTTTTCGGTGCAATTACATGTCTTGATTGAAATTAGATGCATTTGTGTGATTGAATAATTAGTGATTAAAATTATAAAATAAAAAAAATAGGCTAAATATATGCATTTTTGAATTAAGTAGTTAAAAAGAAAATTAACAAAAAAAGAGCATTAATAGCGGAAATTAAGGAAAAATTAGTAAAAAATTGTCAAAAATATCAGAAAATTAGTGGAAGTAGGGAATTGAATAATTGAAAATAATACAAAAAGAAAAAATGAAATACAACAGAAAATACCAAAAAAAATAATTAAAATACAAAGAGAATATAAAGAAAAAAAAAAAAAAAGAGGACTGGGCCAAGTGCCAACCCAAAAACACTGGCCCAAACCAGTTGAGAGACCCGGTCCAAGGTATTTAAATTGAAATGATCTCAACCGTCTATCACACCAAATCCAATGGCTGAGACCTTAGCTGAAGTTAATTAATTAATCAAAATCCAAGATCGCATCCGAACCGTCCATTCTTTCTAATCCAACGGGTGTGAGTTAATCTCCATTCTTAATTGAAACTATGTCGTTTAGGGAGAACTAATCCTGGCCGTCCATCTCACCTAATCTAATGGTCGGAGACTCATCAAACGTCCCGTGTATAAAAGGCTTTGGTCTCTTAGAGACCAGCCATTTCGTTCAAACCCTAAACCTAGCCGCCCCTGTCCCTTGTTCTTCTCTCATCTCCCACCTTCTCGATGCCTCGCCGGCCATGGAGACTGTCCACCCTCCACGGCAGTCTCCGGCCACCTCCCATCTCCCTCTCTTCTCTCTTCTACTTCTTCACCCCAAACCGCCATGAAAACCCCAAGAAACCATAGAAAAACCTAGATTCTTGAAACTCCGGTCATCGGAGTTCATCTCCGGTGTCCAAATCTATGTGAACGGCCTCCAAACAAACACCATAGAACCACCATCCCCCGATCTAGCACCCTACCTAAACCACTTTCCTCGAATGTCACCCCAGCTCCTAGAATATTTGAAAGAAAGTCGCCGGAACCCTAACTCCGGCGACTCAAACAAACCACTACCCAAAAATCCCACCTTTTCCACCTCTAACACTCATCCACAAACAAAAATACTTCAAAGCTGAAGTCTTGAATCTGAAAGAAGAAAACTAGAAAAAAAAAAGAAAAGAAAAAACTGGAAAAAGAAAAAGAAGAGAAGTAAAAAAGAAATAAGGAAGCTTAGGAGTCAAATCCTGCAAGCTAAGTCTTCCTCTTCCCCTTTCTTGCTTATTTTTTCTCTGATTTTTGTTTGTCATTGTTTGATTCTTTTGTTTCCAGTATGTTCTAGTAGGTTAGCTGTTTAAACAACTGAATGATAGATTAGGGTCTTCGTCCTTGAAAAAATCCCTGTTTGTTCTGTTTCTCTGTTAAGATCTGTCTTTCTTTAATTAACCCTTCTTCATCTTCATGTCTATTATCATGTCTTTTACTTAGATTTTTTTCTTTAGACGTATGAATCACTGCATGTTTAGATTAGTTCTTTTCTTCTAGAAATTTCTGTTATTCTGTTTAAGCCATGCTTTCTTTTGAAGCTTCTTTTATAGGTTTTTACCCATCTATGCTTGGTCAAGAACATGTAAACATGATTAGGGTTTTCAGTAGCCTTTTTGAACATAAGAAAGTTCTGACTATGCTTGCTTCATGATAGATTGATACACTGTGATGGATCTCAATTATGAGTCTTTGATTAAAATTCAACAATATTCAACTTCCTCTCTGAGTTTTGGTTAATTGATAAGTAACTCTGATTTCATGGCTATGTATGCAATCTGGTATGAAAATGGATGTGTTTGCAACAATTTTGTGTTAGCTGATTACTGTTTATACCTAGTGTGGTTAGGTGGAATTGGTTATAGCTGCAATAGTCTAATAACCTGAAAAGTGGCCAATATATGAAAACATGTTTAAGTAGTTTAAAATGGGTTAAAATTGAAAACCACAAAAAGAGGTTATAAGTGAAATGAATAACAAAGAGTGGTCAGTCTTGCAACTGACCAGCTCTAATAATTTTGAAACGCTGGCTAAGTGTTAAATAGGCCAGGAGTGTAATAAAATTGACTTAAGTCTAGTTGGCTAGACTTGCAAAGTCTTAGCCAGCCTGTGTTCACTAATTGGCCCAAATTGCAAGGCTAAGTCCAAACTTTGGACTGGCCAAGTCTTAAATAAGTTAGTTCTAAATAATTATGCAGGCTAGTCCTGCAAACTAGCTTCAATAACAGAAAATGAAACAAAAGTGGCTAAAATCGAAATGAATTGAAGTTTAATCTGGCCAGGTCTTAAATATTAGTGTAAATGCTGGCCAATAGCTAAATAAGAGTTGAACATAGAAAAACCTGACATGGACAGGTCGGGTAATTAGTGAATGCCCTTAAGGGCATATAGGAAATAGAAAATGGCAATGTTGTAAATTTAATAGAGCCTATAGGGATACTAAAGACATTTAGGCTCATGATTTCTGCAATTTTGCACAAGATTAAGGGCACATTGGTCCAAAAAAAAGGTAACTTAGTAAATAACACTAATAAGTAGGGGCACACTAGTAAAAGCCCCAAAAAGGAATCAGATAGAACCTTCCAGCACATGCTTGAAGGCATCTCAAAATAGAAAATAGGACTAAAGTGTGAGTTTTGGTAAAAAATGAGGGGAGGGAACTAGAATTACTTTCTATCTTTTCCCCCCAAAAATTTCACCATCTCCCACCTATACATACCCCCATTTAGAGCCTGTGTAAGGGGCTGGATTTTGGAAATCAAAATCTTCAAAAAAAAAAATAACTTTATACACTATATCGTAGATAGCTTCCTGGGTTTTCTGTTTAAAGATCATATTGAAAGCTATTTTGGATTTGTGCTCTTCATTGGGTCTCTATTGCTTTGTTGTTGTGTTAAGATTCATTTGCTCGTTGGAATTCATTCTAGCCACTGTTGCATTGCGTGTCTTGATTCTAATTGCTGTACCTATTCCATCCTTAGAACTCATCGAATTTCTTTGCTGAATCAGGTACATATTCTCGTTCAAGCTATGTAATTCGAAGATATTATGATGAAATGAAGAGCTTGCGAGTTTAAAGCCTTTTGTTATTTTATATTTCTTTTTTTTTGTAGGTGTTTAAATAGTTTGAATCTGTAATTCATTAGGATATCGTGTGTATATGTAGAAGCTCAAACAAGACAATGTAATAAGTGGTAAGTAGAGGTAATGTAGTTATAGTAGCTAAAATTACTTAGTTAAAATAGGTTAAACCGTAAAACTAATCTAATTAATTTCGAAATAAGTCCTATAACACTGAAGTCGTAAGTAACGATTTCAATTAACCTATGTAGATAGTTTAATTTGACACCTGATAGTTGGATTTAAACAAGTTCAAAAACGGCAACAACAAAACGAAGTAATAGTTTAATTAAGACTGACTTTGTAATATCAAATGAACTAGACTCGCATTAAACTTAGTGATAAATATAACTAGCACCTGCAAATGAGCTATAAGTAAGTGAATCATCTAGTTTAGTTGTGTTTTGCATGATTAGATAATATCCTGTCATTTAGCTAAAAAACAACTTAGATCATAGTATAAATTAGTTATTGGAAAAAAAAGTGAAAATAGTTTGTTAATTAAGTTTTATGCATATTAGACTATTAGGATTCCGAATTGATATTGTTAGTTTTGTACAATGATTTTCTCTTAATGAATAAAGCATAATTTGAATCTACTCCTTTCGATTTCAAGTACTTGTTCATATCATGAGCTTTCGATTATTGTTCTCATTTTCTCTGCTTCGTTTTGGTCAGGGCCTAATGTGTAACGCAGGCCTGGATTGTGTTCGAATATCAGTTGGGCTTCTAAATGAATGCCTCACAATAATCTGGGTTATTAAGACCCAGATATCCACAGTAACCTGCTGAATATGAGCCTAGAAGTCCAGGCCCAGTAACAATAAAAATAATAAGGCATGGACTCATTTTCTGGAAATGTAAGATAATTAAATCGATTAAGGGAAAAAATAGTGGTAGAAAATATAATTATACATTAAGGATGGACTGTAAAAGACGAATGGGATAAGCCTCGCATAGTAACAAAAACAGCGGGGCCCCCATATAAACGAATGATGAAGTATATAATAGATTCGGGAAGGTTGATAGCAAATTCCACAACCTTTCCCAAAGATTTAAAGCAGTTAGACGATCATTAGGCACGAATTAATAAATATACTTTCCTTAATACGAGTGTGCACTTGGTGCATCTCAAATCATAAATCCCGGTGAAGCTGAAATGTATTAAAGGTCACAAGCGTACTGGTTGCGGTGTGACTCGAAATACGTTTTCGCGACGTCGCAATTCATAAAACTATTAAAGCTTGAAACATGTACACATTGTAAAAGGGATATAATAAGTCATATAAAATTGAGAACGACAGTTGAGCGACCGTGCTAGAACCACGGAATCCGAGAGTGCCTAACACCTTTATCCAGGTTTCTAGTTTCACGGACTGTAATACAGAGTCAAAATTCCTCGGATTCGGGATTAACCGGTGACTTGGGACACCATTATCTTCCCAAGTGGCGACCCTGAAAATTAAATAAAATCCCGGACCGATTGTCCTTTATTTGGAAAAACTCCTTCCTCTTTGTTATTATATCCTTCTCAGGTATTTGAACATTGAGGTATACCCTATTCTCTTAATTGGGAACTTTCTCAAAAAGGTCAGGGTAGTAAAAAGGGAGGTGTGATAGCTCTGGCGACTCTGCTTGGGATAAGCAACCCAGAACTTCGGTTTCAGGGTTTAAGAATTTGAGCTCATTAGAATCGCCATCCTCGATATTATTTGACTTTGTTATATGCTTTGAACAACATGCTATGTGTTTTACCGCTTTGATATTATATGGATTGTATATATAAATTGTGCCGAAAACCCTTCTCTTCTTCACCTCCGGGGATGTGCTTACTGGTTGAGACTCCCTTTTCTGTTAAGTCATACCCAAAGTAAGAAATAGAGGCCGGATAAGTTACAAAGCCGATTGGCCCCGCGGGTCACCGGTACGTAGACCCCTCCTCGATCCGAGTTGTCCACTCGGGTACACGGTCTAGCGTCCCATGAAAACTATAAGATATTGAACATAGGTCTATGACGATTATTTGCATCATAACTGACTTAGGTGACTCAAAACAGGGGTTGGGTCCGTCTAGGACAGGTGACCCGGTAATTAAAGGCTGAGCATACTATATGTTGCATTTTTAATTGTCTTTGATCATTATACGGACCGGCAAATTTCCGAGAAAATAGAAAGAGAATGTTTGTAAATAGAAAAGAAAAGAGAGAGATATTAGCAAAAGAGTTGTTAGAAATTTGAAAATTAGAAAATCGGAAAAATATTATTGTTGTTAAAATAATTGGTCAAATAATCTGACCGAACTACGCAGGTTTGATTCTCGCCATTAGGTAGGATACGTAGGCAACCCTTGAACGGGTCCAACCACCCTTTTAGAAAATGACAAAAAAATATTTTGTTTCAAATAATCAAGGTGATCACTGTTTTTGGAAATAGCTGAATGTTCCGAAAGGACGCCGGAAGGTTGTTTTGGCAAAAATGGCCTCTTCGAAAGTCATGTCTTTTCCCTTTTCAAAATAAAAACCCGAAAAATGAAAATTTTCTTTGAAAAATATTTTTCTTTTTTTTGAATAAAATCGCCTTTAATAAATGTGCAGGATGAGCACGATACAGAATGAACCCTTCACTTTAATGAATAGAATCCCTTTGGAGCTAAGATTATGGTGGAACGACATGGGACAGGAAGGACATAATTGGGTCAAGTGTTATCTGAAAGACCTTACGGGATTAATGGACATAATTCCCCGAGGCGATACAATACGAGCACTGGTTACATGCTGGGATTCTGCGCACAATGTTCTACATTTTTCGGACTTTGAACTCACTCCCACTCTTGAGAAAGTTGCTTACTATATAGGGAAAAATGAGGTCCCCTTAAAAGAGAAATACCCGGTGGCTCCAAGAGCGATAACGGTGCACCGCTTCCTAGACTCTTTGAAGATTTCTCGGAACATCCACAATGAGGATTTGGTTAATGGGTTTTGCTCCTTAAACTTCATCTACAGTAGATATGGACATGTTGGGGGTTTCAATGACCCCACGAACAAACTCTGTAGTAAGTCCAACCGAGTCAAATGGGACAAACATCGACGATTCGCTTTTCTGATGGCGTTTCTCGGGATAATCATATTTCCAAGAAAGGATGGGCACATTGATACGAGAGTTACCGGGGTGGCCAGCACTTTGATTGTACAAGATAATTGCATTTTGGCTCTGATGATCATAGCCAATATCTACCGTGCCTTGACGACATGTAAAGCAGGGTGCAACTTCTTTGAGGGATGTAACTTGATTCTGCAAATCTAGTTGATAGAACACTTATGCCATCATCCTTCGTTCTCAAGCTATGGGCCGACTGAAAGAACGTGCCTCGAAGAATTATATATGAGAACAAAAGAAGTTAAGCTGCCGGAGGGAGTTAAAGGTTGGATTTCATATCTATGATCGTTGACCAATAGCCAAATTGATTGGGCATACGAATGGTTGCCCCTCGATGAGGTGATTTACATGCCGACGGAAGGGTCACACTTCTTGATCATCGGTTTAAAAAGTATCCAGCCTTATGCCCCGTACAGGGTCTTACGATAGCTTGGAAGATATCAAGTTATACCAAAAGATGGGGACCTCAGTTTGCAAGTAATAGAGATTAGTCCGGATAGGCAATTCCCGGAAGCAAAGGTCCGACAGATTTGGAATGAGTGTCAAAATTTGAAGGCAGAGACTTGTGTAGAAAACAGAGCTCGGGGAGAAGTAACGCCAGGGTACGCCGCATGGTATCAAAGAGGTATTGAGCATGATAGACCATTGAAAAGACCTCACGTTCAAGATCTGGCAGAGCAGTCTAAGGACTACGGATATTGGGTGGCCAAAGAAAATGAGTATAAGGCCAAAATCAGCTTGCTAGAAATACAGTTACGAGATCTCCAATTCGAGAGCATTTTACAGGCAGCATCTGACGAAGGAGAAAAGAAGCAACTGAAAAAGGAGAATGAAATTCTAAAGGCTCAAATTGCAAAAATGAAAATTGCATCCGAGACCCCGGTTCGCTTAGCCCGAGACGAGAAGCTAATTGAAAATCTTCGGCGCAAAGTGAATGACTACAACTTCGATCTTGACAAAGCGGAAAAAGAGTTAATCAGGGTTCGGAAGTAACTGGCCAGAGATGCCAATGAAAGAGCTAAAATGGTTCAGCAGCTACAAGATAAACATGAAGTTGAGGTAGCTCGATTGAGAAAGAAAGTCATCACAACCACAGTCAAAAGTAACAAGATAATCAAAGAGTTTGAGGAAGAAAAAGAGCATTGTTACACGACTATGGCTCGACTAGAGTTCGAGTTACAACAACTACAGAAAGAGAACCAACAAACCGTAGACGCTCGAGACAAACATATCAGCAGGTTACTTTAAGAAAAGGGGGTCGTTCGAGAAGGAATTGTCCATATTGCTCAGTACATCACCAGAAAATGCCAATTGTGTGAAGATATGTCCCAGGCAACATTTGTATCAGCCGTGAAGTTCTTTGTGAAGCAAGTCATGTCGGACCTAAATAGGCTCCAAAGTGGATTGGCATATAGGCCCGCGGCAAGACCGAACGATGTCTCGCGGGCATTAGGAGCATTAGTGTACTCATAGGGCATGCATTTTGTATTTGTATTTCTTTTTGCATTAGTAGCACAACATCATTTTGTAAATCAATATTTTTGAGTATCAATGAAAAGATCAAAGAAGATGTTGCTAATCCTTTTTTGCTTTATATCAATTGTTTGTACGATAGGCAAATAAGTAGGAACGAAAATCAATAAAGAAAAGAACAAAGAAAGAAATGGAAAAGAGAGGAAAAAGAAAAGAACGAAAATAAAAAGAGAAAAAGATATGGAAAAAGAAGAAAAAGAGGAGAAAAGGAAAGAAAGAAAAGAGATGATTGAATAAAAAACGGATGTTGGTTCACAATGGAATAAATGCCGGGATGATACATGACAATCAAAGGCAAAAATTGTGATTTTTTTATTGCATCTTACTCTTTTATGTACTAACTATTAACAAGTGTTGTTGTTTATGAGAATTAGATTTCAGCTGGCAACTGGTACTCTAGCAAATCATCATTACAACACACGATCAAAGACTATGACTAAGGCTTTGTCTCAGGAAATTGAGCCAACTATCATGGACCCAATGCAAGAAGAGGAGGTCGTGGATGTAGCGGGGATGAAGGAGGAAATGTATAAGCTCAAGCAGCAAATGTCAGAAATGTACCAAGCTTGGTCCAGGGGTCAACCTTTGCCCACCTACCCAGCCAACCCAGCATATATCCCTCCTGCCAATCCTAATCCCGAGCCACCAACCATGAATTCATCCTCTACGTACCCAGACTACCATCACTACTATGCCACCACTTCACAGGCACCACCGCCACAGTCCAAACAGATTCCACCTCAGCCACCACAAGTCGCCCCGGTGTATGTGGAACCACCACCTGCTGTTCTGCATAAGTCGTCAAGTGAACCAGTGTTCCATGTGCAAGATACCCATTACTATCCACCGGAGCCGACGTTTAGGCGGCATGACTCTTATACCCCACTGATGGAGACGACAGAAGAAAAGCCCGTCAAGAACTTGAAACAAGAGGAAATAGCACGGAAGATGAGGAGTTTAGAACAATCTTTCTATAACATACAAGGGCTAGGAGGCCAAGTGAGCGTAGCATACAAAGATTTGTGTCTGTTCCCAGAAGTGCAGCTCCCGGTTGGATTCAAGCTACCTAAATTCGACATGTACGATGGACACGAGGATCCTGTAGCACATCTCAGAGGTTATTGCAGCAAGATGCGTGGTGCAGGAGGAAAAGATGAACTTTTGATGGCATACTTTAGTCAGAGTTTGAGCGGTTCTACGCTGGAGTGGTATACACGTCAGGATCACACTAGATGGTTCATTTGGGACGATCTAGCTCAATCATTTGCCAACCACTTCCAGTATAACTTGGAGATAATTCCAAACAGGTTGTCGCTTACCAAGATGGAAAAGAAGCCCGAAAGAAAGTTTTCGGGAATACGACTTTAGATGAAGAGAACAAACGGCACGAGTGGATCCTTCTATGAAGGAGACTGAAATGGTAGATTGTTTTCTGCAGGCCTTAGAGCCAACTTACTATGGCCGTTTGGTGTCGGCTATTGGTAAGAATTTCAATTAAGTAGTGAAAATGGGGAGTTTCGTAGAGGAAGGATTGAAAACCAACAAAATCATGAGCTTTTCTACTATCAAGGCCACGAATCAGGCTATACAGATCGAGAATGGAGGGTCTATTGGAAAGAAGAAGAAGGAAGAGGTTTCAGTTGTAGAAAGTAGACCATGGACTCGGAGCCAAAATACATACCATCACCCACCTCGCCCATACCAGTCATACCCGCCAGCACCTTACAACCCACCTCCACCATATTATCGACCCACTACTACACATTACCCCATCCCGCAAGCCAAACATTACCCATCGCCTCCACATGTATGGCGAGCCCAAGCTCCACAAAATGTCTATCATACACAGAACACCTACCCTCATTCCAGAACTTACAAGAACCTAAATAGACCCAGCTTCTAACCTGATCCAGAAATGAGAAACAGAGCCCAAACGAAGAAAACATTCACCCCATCGGGGGAATCTTATACCAACCTCTATCATCGTCTGAAAGAGTTGGGGATGCTAAACCCCATTGAACCAAAACTGCCAAACCCACCTCCCAGAAACATTGACCAGTCGGTCAGATGTGAAAATTGCTCCGGGGCACCGGGGCACGATACTGAAAAATGTTGGCACTTGAAATCTGCTATACAGGAGCTCGTTGACAGTAGGAGGATCGGGGTGCAAGCTCCAGAGACTCCAAATATTATCCAGAATCCATTACCAACTCATCATGAGACACACATGATAGAGTTAGAACAAGAAGAGAGCAGCAAAAAGCCGTCCCAATCAATAATAATGATAAAGGCCAACAGTAAAGTGGAGAAAAAGGTTGAGAGAGAGAAAGCGAAAGCTGATTTACCAGTGCAAAAGCAGCCAGTGATTGAGACTTTGAAAATTGTGGTGCCCGGGGCTATGCCGTTGTTGACAGTAAAATGAGCGTACATAGAACCGGTGGTCATAAAGCCGGTGGTGCAAATGCCGGTGGTGGATACTAAAGTCATACCTTGGAACTACAACAAGGTCATAGTGATGTACAAGGTAAAAGAAGTTACAGGGGAGGCCAATGAAACACACGGCCTCACTCGTTCCGAGCGGTGCTTTACCCCGGAAGAGCTAAGGAAAATGAAGGTGGTAAAGGAGAATCATGTGAAGAAGCCGGTCTCTGAAGAAGAAGCAGAAGAGGTTTTGAAGAAGATAAAAGCTCAAGACTACTCGATAGTAGAAAAGCTGAGAAAGACGCCTGCACAAATCTCATTGCTTTCATTGCTAATTCACTCAGAAGAACACAGGAAGGCGCTGTTGAAAATACTGAATGAAGCACATGTCCCCGAAAAAATCTCAGTCTGCCATCTCGAAAAGATTACCAACAAATTTTTTGAGTCAAACAAGATAACATACTCGGATAATGAATTGCCTGTCGAAAGGACCGAACACAACAAGGCACTCTATCTCACCGTCAAAAGTGAAGAATCAGTGGTTACTCGGGTTCTAATAGACAACGGGTCGAGTGCAAACATTTGTCCACTCTCGACTCTCAGAAAATTGAAGATTAATCCAGACAGAATCCATCGAAATAGTGTGAGTGTCTGAGGATTTGACGGAGGAAGCAAAATTACCTTGGGAGATATTGTGTTGGAGGTCACTATTGGGCCGGTAGACTTTACCATGGAATTTCAGGTGTTGGACATCACTATTTCTTATAATCTATTGCTGGGATGGCCATAGATCCATGCGGACAAAGCCGTACCATCTTCCCTACACCAAATGGTAAAGTTTGAATGGGAACAGCAAGAAATTACAATGCATAGAGAGGAAGACGGTTGTAATACCATAATGCCTTTTGAGGAAGCCGAGGGGGACAAGGGCCCATAGGTGTATCAGGTGACAGACACTGTGGTAATTAACAAGATAGCCGAAGGAGAGAGCTTGCCAATCCCTACAGTGGCATCTACCACAGTAGTGGTAGCTAAAGAGATGATCAGAAATGGGTTCACACCGGGAAAAGGTTTGGGAATAGCTTTACAAGGAATAACACAACCTGTCCATCTACCAGAAAACAATGATACCTTTGGCTTGGGCTTTAAACCTACCTACACCGACATCCAGAAAGCCAAAAGAACCAAGAAGAAAAGTTGCACCCTCCCGAAACCAGTCCCAAAATTATCCGACACCTTCACTAAGCCTGGTACACAATGACATTTGGTGACTACTGTGTCAAAGTATGCTGAGATAAGGCCAGATGCGGAGCTCCTCGCGAGGTATGAAATGTTAGTTGGGTATGTGAACATGGTGGAGATGGGTGAGGGGGCCAGTAAGATGGATATCCAGTTCGTGGGGCCTAGTGTTGCACTCAATAATTGGGAAGCCACTCCTTTTTCCAATCAGGAGGGAGTCTTGGTAGTTAGCTTTCAAAATATATCATCCTTTCCCAAAAGAAATTTTTTGTAATCCCCACCCCCCATTGAAATCAAATGTATCCAGTCTCTGTCATCTTTTTGAAAAATATCAATGAAATGCAATTTCTTCTTCTTTCTTCATTTTTACCTTATTTTTATTATTTTTCCTTTCTTCCTTTTTGTACAGTTCAATATGCGCTGATTCTGATGATATGTCATGCATGAAGGATTCCCGGCCCAGTTTTGACAATTGAATTATTATACAAGAAATTGAAAATGAGAGTGAAATAGAATATGAAGATGAGGAAATACTGGAGGAAATAAGTAAAGACTTGAATCAATATGAGGAAAAACCCAAACCGAACTTAAGCGAGACAGAATCTATTAATTTGGGTAATGAGGATAATGTCCGGGAAACAAAAATTAGTGTACACCTAGAAGCTTCCCTCAGAGAAGAGCTAATAAAATTATTGCACGAATACAAGGACATGTTTGCCTGGTCCTATGATTACATGCCCCGACTTAGCACTGATTTGGTGGTACACAAGTTGCCTATTTATCCCGAATGCTGGTCCGTAGAACAAAAGTTGAGAAAGTTCAAAACGCACATCAGCGTAAAGATTAAAGAAAAGGTGAATAAGCAGTTTGAGGCAAAGGTCATACTAGTTACCAAATACCCCACCTGGTTAGCAAATGTTGTGTCAGTTCCAAAGAAAGACAGAAAAACGAGGGTGTGTGTTGATTACAGAGACCTCAACAAGGCCAGTCTAAAGGATGACTTCCCATTGCCGAATATCCACAAACTAATTGACAATTGTGCCAAGCATCAAATTGGCTCTTTTGTAGATTGCTATGCGGGTTATGACCAGATCCTAATGGACGAAGAAGATGCGGAGAAAATGGCTTTTATCACATCTTGGGGAACATACTGCTATAGAGTGATGTTGTTTGGGTTAAAGAATGTCGGAGCTACTTATATGAGGGCAATGACTACAATGTTTCATGACATGATGCATCAAGAAATTGAAGTGTATGTGGACGACATCATCATAAAGTCCAAGAAGCAGCATGATCATGCCAAGGACTTGAGGAAGTTTTTCCAAAGACTCCGAAGGTATAATCTTAAACTCAATCCTGCAAAATGCGCTTTTGGAGTATCTTCAGGGAAGCTATTGGGATTTATAGTAAGTCGACGAGGCATCGAATTAGATCCATCAAAGATAAAAGCCATCCAGAGTTTGCCTCCGCCGAAGAATAAGAAGGAAGTAATGAGCTTACTAGGCAGGCTGAATTATATTAGCCGGTTCATCGCTCAGTTGACATCAATATGTGAGCCTATTTTCAAGTTTTTAAAGAAGGATGCAGCAGTGAAATGGACCGATGAACGTCGGGAAGTGTCACGACCCAAACCCTGGTCGTGATGGCGCCCAACACAATGCTAGGCAAGCCCGACCAAATTATCCCTTAAACCAGCCAGTTATTAATCAAATTAAACTTAAACAGTAAATGATCATATCGGGTGATAAACGAAATGTAAAACATACAAAATACGGTCCCAACCATATCGTGGTGTCACGAGACTGAGCCTCTACAGAATAGCATCCTAATACAACCAAGTCTAGGCAAATAGGAAATCAACAAGATGACAAAGAAGGAGAAAACAAGCTTTGCGGACGCTGACAGCTACCTCGTAATCTCCGCAAAAGTAGCCAAGGATCAGCAGCTACAATGTCTCAACTGCTCTCGGGCACCTGTGGATCTACACAGAAAGTGCAGGGGAGTGGGGTGAGTATATTTCAACTCAGTGAGTAACAATAATAAATAATAACTGAAGGTAAGAACTCCTGTGCTATCACTTAGCAGTTCTAAGGCAACCCTCACAGGTACGTCATCACTATAGTAATACTCAAATCTCCAATCCACGTTTATCTCTACAAGATTCTTACGCTGATCCAACCCTCACTCGTACCCCTACGGTGTACGGTCATCTAAACATATAAAGACACATACCTATGTCTATAATGTATAAGTAATTAAGTAGATAGTAGGATATGATTAAGTATAATGTTGCGGCGTGCAGCCCGCTCCAATACATATACCGCTGCGGCGCGCGGCCGGCTCCATTTAACGTCGACGGCGCTGACTGGGGGTGTATACGGACTTCGGAGGGGCTCCCAGGCCCAAGCACTATCATGCTGCGGCGTGCGGCCCGATCCATACATGTATTCTTGCGGCGTGCGGTCCGATCCAATATTTATATGTATATATATTTATATTGCTGCGACGCGCAGCCCGATCCCATAATATACACCGGTGCTCGCTGAGAATGTGTGCAGACTCAGACTCCGAAGCGATAATACTGCGGCGTGCGGTCCGTCCCACATGTATATTACATGTATATTCTTGCGAGCGTGCGGTCCGATCCAATATATATACTGCTGCGGCGTGCGGCCCGATCCAATATAGGTATATATATATATATAATACCTCATAATGGGTCCTCGACCCTATCCCGATCAATATGTGATTGGCCTCTCGGGCCCGATATAATATATCACGGTGGGTCCTGGACCTGTCTCGGTCGATATAGACTTGGTCTTTCGGGCCCACTCACCTAGAACAAGAGAATTCCACCCTAGATAATCTCTCTCGATGTACACGTCTAGTACGGGCTCATATTATGCTATACGGCTAGAGCTACGAGCTGAGTGTATGTTTCCGACATGATATAAGGGTCACCTAGCTCTATAGGTTCCCTAATGCTCTCCAGACCGGCACGAGGCCCCAAACATGGCTATTAGCCCAATTGTACGGTTATAATCTCGTTAGCGGTCATACAACACGGTATTCTATTGGCGGGAAGGACCGAGTCCAAGTCCCCGATCACGATGTCACCACGCTCGTCTCGAAGACGTGTGTCTCATCTCAACATAGCATGCGTGAAGTGCTAGTACGAGGTTTCAAACCCTCGGTACATTATTTACTATCACCGCTCACCTCGATCCGGTAGAAGCTTCAATCCGCCTTGTGCTTGCCTCGCAAATCAATCTCCTCGGGTGCCAAATCCTGCTCAAAATCATAGAGAATGCATCAATATATGCTAATTTCACACAATTCATTCGAAATAACCCAAATTATATCAAAACCCGCAAGTTGTCAAAACCCGACTTTTGGTGCGCTTCTCGAAAATTATAAAAGTTACATATTCGGAACACTCGTCTCAATACGAGTCTAGGCATATAAAATTTACCAAATTCGGACTCCATTTGCCCACTCAAATCGGCAATTTACCAAAACCCTGGCTTAGGCTAAATTTCCCCACAATTTGATCCAATTGTCGTGAATTAAAGGAGGATTTCATGATAAAAACTCGTAAAGGAACCATAAAACTCACCTCCGATGATAACCCGATGATCTCCCAGCAATAACTCGCCCAAATCACCCAATTCGCCTCCAAGAACCGAGCCCCAAATGTTTTGCAACTTATGAAATTTTAACCCTTCTATTATTTTTAACACAGGCCCGATTTCCGCTTCTGCGGACAAAAATCCGCCTCTGCGAGGCCGCCCCTGCGACCAAATGGTCGCTTCTGCGAGATCACACCAAATCACCCAGTTCCGCTTCTGCGGCTGGGTCTCGCACCTGCGCGACCGCTTCTGCGGATACTCTTCCGCTTCCGCGATGAAATCTCCGCTTCTGCGGTCCCGCTCCTGCGGTTCCCAATCCGCAGGAGCGAAAATGCTGCTGCAATTCATGACAGCAGCTCCCAAACTCCAATTTCCTCCCGTTCAACCTCCCGAAACCACCCCCGGGCCCCCGGGACCCCAACGAAAGCCACAAACATACTCCATAGCACCATACGAACTTGCTCCAAGCATAATAGCACCCTCTTAAACATCCAAAATCATCAATTACACACGGATTCAAGCCTAAGTTTTCTTCAAAACCTCCGAAACTAGCATTCGATCAAAAACTCGACCAAACGACCTCCGAATGACCTGAAATTTTGCAAGCACATCTAGAATCACCTAATGGAGCTTCTACAACTGTCGGAATTCCATTCCGACTCCCGGATCAAAATCTCACCTATCGATCGGATTTCGCCAAAATTCAACCTTAGCCAATTCAAGCCTATTTCTACACCGGGCCTCCAAATTCAATTCCGATCGCTCCCCTAAGTCACAAATCACCTCCCGGAACTAACCGAATCATCAGAATCCGATTCAGAGCCCTCTAACCAAATAGTCAACTCCGGGTTGACTTTCCTTATTCAAGTTTCCTTCGAAAAGGCTATATGCCTCATTTTCAATCCAATTCACTCCTAACTCCCCCGATAGACTCTAACACTGATATAAAAGCATGAATTATGTAATTACAACATAACGGGGTGGTAATTCCCGTGACGATGGGCCGGGTCGTCACATTCTCCCCCTCTTAAGCAAACGCTCGTCCTCGAGCGGGTCAAGAAACATACCTGAAGTCTCAAATAGCTGAGGGTATCTGCTCCGCATCTCTGCTCGACCTCCCAAGTAGCCTCCTCCACGGACCGACCTCTCCACTGCACCTTATCTGCTGCAATCTCCTTCGACTTCAATTTTCTTACCTGGCGACCCAAAATAGCAATAGGCTCCACATCATATGATAGATCACCATCAAGCTGAATGGTACGGAAGTCTAATACATGAGACGGATCCCCGATATACTTTCGGAGCATAGACACATGGAATACTGGATGAACACTGGATAAGCTGGGTGGCAAGGCTAACTCATATGCCACCTCTCCAACTCTCCTGAGTATCTCAAAAGGACCAATGTACATGGGACTCAACTTCCCTTTCCTCCCGAACCTCGTGACACCCTTCATGGGTGAAACCTTCAGCAATACTCTATCACCAACCATGAAAGACAACTCTCGAACCCTACGGTCTGCATAACTCTTCTGGCGAGACTGTGCTGTGCGAAGCCTCTCCTGGATCAACTTTGCTCTATCCGGAGCATCCTGAACTAACTCAGTCCCTATCAATCTATCCTCACCAGGCTCAAACCATCCGATGGGAGATCTACACCGTCTGCCATACAATGCCTCGTACGGGGCCATCTGAATACTCGACTGGTAGCTGTTGTTGTAGGCAAACTCGGCAAGTGGCAAAAACTCATCCCATGAACCACCAAAGTCAATCACACATTCCCGCAACATATCCTCCAGGATCTGAATAGTGCGCTCAGACTGTCCGTCTGTCTGGGGGTGAAACGCGGTGCTCAACTCAACCCGCGTACCCATCTCCCGCTGAAATGCTCTCCAAAACTGAGAAGTGAACTGAGTGCCTCTGTCAGATATAATAGACACTGGGACCCCATGCAACCTGACAATCTCCCGAATAAAGATCGCTGCCAACCGCTCCGATGAGTAAGTAGTACTAACTGGGATGAAATGTGCGGACTTGGTCAGCCGATCGACAATCGCCCATACAGAATCAAACTTCCTCGCTGTCCGAGGGAGTCCAGTAACAAAATCCATAGTGATCCTCTCCCATTTCCACTTGAGAATAACCATACGCTGAAGAACACCGCCCGGTCTCTGATGCTCATATTTGACCTGCTGGCAATTGAGGCACTTAGCTACATGCCTAACAATATCCATCTTCATTCTCCTCCACCGGTAGTGTTGTCTCAAGTCTTGGTACATCTTTGCGGCACCTGGGTGAATAGAGTACCGCGAACTGTGTGCCTCCTCAAGTATTAACTCCCGCAAATCATCAACATTGGGCACGCATATACAGCCCTGCATCCTCAGAACACCATCACTGTCGATAGTCACATCTCTAGCATCATTATGCTGCACCATGTCCTTAAGGACAAGCAAATGTGGATCATCATACTGTCGCTCCCTGATGCGATCATATAAGGATGATCGAGAAACAACACAAGCCAACACCTAACTCGGCTCCGAAATATCTAATCTCACTAGCCGATTGGCTAGGGCCTGAACATCATAAGCAAATGGCCTCTCCCCAACTGGGATGAAAACTAGGCTGCCCATGCTAACCGCCTTCCGACTCAAGGCATCGGCCACCACATTGGCCTTTCCCGGATGATACAAAATAGTGATATCATAGTCCTTAAGCAACTCCAACCACCTCCGTTGTCTCAAATTAAGGTCCTTCTGTCTGAATAAGTGCTGAAGGCTGCGATGATCCGTGAACACCTCACATAAGACACCATACAGGTAATGCCTCCAAATCTTCAAAGCGTGAACTATGGCTGATAGCTCCAAATCATGGACAGGGTAGTTCTTTTCATGGGGCTTCAACTGACGAGAAGCATAAGCAATGACCCTACCCTCATGCATCGACACACAACCAATGCCAACTCTTGAGGCATCGCAATACACAGTATAAGGATATGAAGCTAATGGGTAGAATCAAGACTGGTGCTGTGGTCAGTGCTGTCTTGAGCTTCCGAAAGCTCTCCTCGCACTCCTCGGACCGTATGAAAGGAACACCCTTCTGAGTCAATCTAGTCAAGGGTGAAGCAATAGAAAAGAACCCCTGTACGCATCGGTGATAATACCCTGCCAATCCCAGAAAGCTACGGATCTCAGTAACTAAGGTCGGTCTGGGCCAACTCTACACTGCCTCGACCTTCCCCTAATCTAACTGAATACCATCACGGGACACCACGTGCCCTAAGAATGCCACGGACTCAAGCCAGAACTCACATTTGGAGAACTTGTCATACAGCTTCTCCTCTCTCAATCTCTGCAACACAATACTCAAGTGCCGAGCATGCTCCTCCTGGCTACGAGAGTAGACTAGTATGTCATCAATGAATACGATCACAAGTGAATCAAGATACGGCCTGAATACACTGTTCATCATATGCATAAATGCTGCTGGGGCGTTGGTCAGCCCAAAAGACATCACAAGGAACTCATAGTGACCATATCTAGTCCGGAATGCAGTCTTCATAATGTCGGACTCTCTAATCTTCAGCTGATGGTAGCCTGAACGAAGATCAATTTTCGAGAACACCCTAGCTCCCTGGAGCTGATCAAATAAATCATCAATACGAGGCAGAGGGTACTTATTCTTCACTGTTACTTTGTTTAGCTGCATGTAGTCAATACACATCCTCATAGATCCGTCCTTCTTCTTAACAAACAGGACCGGTGCACCCCACGTCGACACACTCGGCCGAATGAACCCCTTATCTAGGAGTTTCTGGAGCTGCTCCTGCAATTCCTTCAACTCAGCTGGTGTCATCCGATATAGAGGAATAGAAATAGGCTGAGTGCCTGGAACAAAATCGATACCAAAATCAATATCCTTGTCCGGCGGCATGCCCGGCAGGTGTGAGGGAAACACATCAGGAAAGTCTCGCACAATGGGAACAGAATCAATAGTGGGAGTCCGGGCCTCGACCTCCCGCACAAATGCTAAATAAGAGAGACATCCCTTCCCAACCATTCATTGGGCCTTGAGGAAAGATATTACCCTGCTAGGTACATACTCAGTCGTGCCTCGCCACTCGATCCTCTGAATGCCCGGCATAGCCAAAGTGACTGTCTTAGCATGACAGTCCAGAATAGCATGACATGGAGATAGCCAGTCCATGCCCAATATAACATCAAAATCAATCATGCTGAGAAGCAACAGGTCTACTCGGGTCTCCAGACCTCCAATAGTGACCAAACAGGACCAGTATACGTGGTCCACAACAATAGTATCCCCTACCGGGGTAGATACATGCACTGGCAGCTCAAAACTCCCTCGGGTCGTGCCCAAATAAGGAGCAAAATATGTAGACACATACGAATAAGTAGAACCGGGATCAAATAATACTGAGGCATCTCTGTGGCAGACTGAGATAATACCTGTAATGACAGCATCAGAAGCAACGGCCTCAGATCGGCCCTGAAAAGCATAGCATCTAGCCTGTCCGCCTGATCGGCCTCCTCCTCGAGAGCGACCCCTAGCTGTCTGACCCTCACCCCTAGCTGGCGGGGCGGGTGCTGAAGTAGAAGGACCAGATGACGAGGGCTGCCCCCTCTGCTGATAAGATCTGGAAACAAGACGGGGACACTCCCTATGGTGGTGCCCAAACTCTCCGCACTCGTAGCAACTCCCCGGTGCTGGGTACTGAGACTGATAAGGACCTCTGGCACTAGAGTGGCCAGCTGATGAACTAGGCCGAGATGAACCCTGAGCGGATGGGGCCTGTGAAGAACTCTGAGCTGGCATGGCACTGAGGGATGGCTGGCTCTGGTGCGAACCCTGATAACCCTGTCTAGGAGACCATCTGCGACGATCTGAGCGACCCGACAGCGAAGACCTGAAAGAGCGACCTCGACTCTACTAACTCTGGCCTCTGGTATGAATGCCACTGCAACTAGCTGCTCCTCGAGGCCTCTTGGCCTCCCTCTCATCCCGCTCTCTGCGACGATCTGTCTCTATGTCGCGAGCAATATCCACAGCATCCTCAAATGTACGACTCAAAACCCTCTCCCGAGTCATCGGAATACGAATGGGATAAATGAGGCCGTCCACGAAGCGTCCAATCCTCTCTCTGTCGGAATGAACCAACCACGGTGCATATCTGGACAACTCTGTAAACCTGATCTCATACTCTGACACTGACATATCCCCCTGACGGAGACCCTCAAACTGCCTACGCATCTCCTCTCTCTGAGATCGAGGCACCCATTTCTCCAAGAACATAGTGGAGAACTCCGGCCATAATAGTGGTGCTGCTCCGGCTGGCCTGCGGCGCTCATAAGCCTCCCACCAAGCGAAGGCTGGCCCCTGAAACTAAAAGGTAGTAAAGGATACACCACTGGACTCTAAGATCACTACCGTACGGAGCATCCGACGGCACTTGTCCAGAAAACCTTGGGCGTCCTCGCCCGGAGCACCAGTAAAAACTGGAGGAGATAACCTGGTGAACCTCTCGAGACGACGCTGCTCATCGTCCGTCATAGCTGGGACCCTATCCCCCTGAATCTGATCTGCTGGCTGAACTGGCACCACAGGCTGAACTGGAGGAGCCTTTGGTGTCTGCAAGCCCTGCACTGCTGGCTCTGGAGTGCATGCTACGGGGGTCTGATGACCACCCCCGGTCCCTGATGCAGCTGCTGCGGTAGTAACTGAAACCACCTGTGCCAGGCCAGTGCAAACTGCTAGTATCTGAGCCAGGGTCTCCTGTAAACCCGGAATGACAATGGGCACAGCTGGTGCCTGATCTGGTGCTGCTGACACCTCTGCAACTGGGGGTTGTGGGTCAGCTGGCACTGCCTCAGCTGCCCTAACTCCGCCACGACCACGGTCGCGTCCACGGCCTCTAGCAGGTGGTAGTGGTGGTCGTCCTCCACGTCCGGATGATCGAGTTCTCGCCAACTACGAGAGAATAGAATGTCAAAGTTCAGATCAAGTCAAAAGTAATCGCACGACAAGAATTCCAAGAATTGAAACTTTTCCTGAAAAGGTTTGCAGCCTCCCGAGGATAAGTACAGGCGTCCCCGCACCGATCCACGAGACTCTACCAACCGGCTCATGACTCGCGAGACCTGTTAACCTAGGCTCTGATACCAACTTGTCACGACCCAAACCCTGGTCGTGATGGCGCCTAACACAATGCTAGGCAAGCCCGACCAAATTATCCCTTAAACCAGCCAGTTATTAATCAAATTAAACTTAAACAGTAAATGATCATATCGGGTGATAAACGAAATGTAAAACATACAAAATACGGTCCCAACCATATCGTGGTGTCACGAGACTGAGCCTCTACAGAATAGCATCCTAATACAACCAAGTCTAGGCAAATAGGAAATCAACAAGATGATACAGAAGGAGAAAACAAGCTCTGCGGACGCTGGCAGCTACCTCGTAATCTCCGCAAAAGTAGACAAGGATCAGCAGCTACAATGTCTCAACTGCTCTCGGGCACCTGTGGATCTGCATAGAAAGTGCAGGGGAGTGGGGTGAGTATATTTCAACTCAGTGAGTAACAGTAATAAATAATAACTGAAGGTAAGAACTCCTGTGCTATCACTTAGTAGTTCTAAGGCAACCCTCACAGGTACGTCATCACTATAGTAATACTCAAATCTCCAATACACGTTTATCTCTACAAGATTCTTACGCTGATCCAACCCTCACTCGTACCCCTACGGTGTACGGTCATCTCAACATATAAAGACGCATACCTATGTCTATAATGTATAAGTAATTAAGTAGATAGTAGGATATGATTAAGTATAATGCTGTGGCGTGCAGCCCGCTCCAATACATATACCGCTGCGGCGCGCAGCCCGCTCAATTTAACGTCGATGGCGCTCACTGGGGGTGTATACAGACTTCGGAGGGGCTCCCTAGGCCCAAGCACTACCATACTGCGGCGTGCATCCCGATCCACACATGTATTACTGCGGCGTGCAGTCCGATCCAATATTTATATGTATATATATTTATACTGTTGCAGCGCGTAGCCCGATCCCATAATATACACTAGTGCTCACTGAGAATGTGTGCAGACGCAGACTCCGAAGGGGCTCCTACAGCCCAAACGCAATAATACTGCGGCGTGCAGTCCGTCCCACATGTATATTACATGTATATTACTGCGGCGTGCAGTCCGATCCAATATATATACTGCTGCGGCGTGCAGCCCGATCCGATATAGGTATATATATATAATACCTCATAATGGGTCCTCGACCCTATCCCAGTCAGTATATACTTGGCCTCTCAGGCCCAATATAATATATCACAGTGGGTCCTTGACCCTGTCTCAATCAATATAGACTTGGCCTTTCAGGCCCACTCAGCTAGAACAGGGAATTCCACCCTAGATAATCTCTCTCAATGTACACATCTAGTACGGGCTCATATTATGCTATACAGCTAGAGCTACGGCTGAGTGTATGTTTCCAACATGATATAAGGGTCACCTAGCTCTATAGGTTCCCTAATGCTCTAGAGATCGGCACAAGGCCCCAAACATGGCTATTAGCCCAATTGTACAGTTATAGTCTCAGTAACAGTCATACAACACAGTATTCTATTAGCCGGGAAGGACCAAGTCCAAGTCCCCAATCACAATGTCACCACACTCGTCTCGAGACGTGTGTCTCATCTCAACATAGCACTGTGAAGTGCTAGTACGGGGTTTCAAACCCTCAGTACATTGTTTACTACCACCACTCACCTCGAACCGGTAAAAGCTTCAATCCGCCTTGCGCTTGCCTCGCAAATCAATCTCCTCGGGTGCCAAATCTGCTCAAAATCATAGAGAATGCATCAATATATGCTAATTTCATGCAATTCATTCGAAATAACCCAAATTATATCAAAACCCGCAAGTTGTCAAAACCCGACTTTTGGTGCGCTTCTCAAAAAATTTAAAAAGTTACATATTCGGAACCCTCGTCTCAATACGAGTCTAGGCATATCAAATTTACCAAATTCGGACTCCATTTGCCCACTCAAATCGGCAATTTACCAAAACCATGGCTTAGGCTAAATTTCCCCACAATTTGATCCAATTTTCGTGAATTAAAGGAGGATTTCATGATAAAAACGCGTAAAGGAACCATAAAACTCACCTCCGATGATAACCCGATGATCTCCCAGCAATAACTCGCCCAAATCGCCCAATTCGCCTCCAAGAACCGAGCCCCAAATGTTTTGCAACTTATGAAATTTTAACCCTTCTGTTATTTTTAACACAGGCCCGATTTCCGCTTCCGCGGACAAAAATCCGCCTCTGCGAGGCCGCCCGCTTCTGCGAAAACACACCTAGCCGCCCAGGTCCGCTTCTGCGGCCCAGGTCTCGCTCCTGCGAGACCGCTCCTGCGAACAAGCCTCCGCACCAGCGATTCTCCCCAGTCGCCCGCCTTTCCGCTTCTGCGACCAAGGACTCGCAGAAGCGAGTCCGCTTCTGCGACTGACATCCACTCCTGCGGAACCTCCTCGCCAAAACCATTTTTGCTTCTGCGATGAAATCTCCGCTTCTGCGGTCCCGCTCCTGCGGTTCCCAATCCGCAGGAGCGAAAATGCTGCTGCAATTCATGACAGCAGCTCCCAAACTCCAATTTCCTCCCGTTCAACCTCCCGAAACCACCCCGGGCAGAGGGACCCCAACAAAAGCCACAAACATACTCCATAGCACCATACGAACTTGCTCCAAGCATAATAACACCCTCTTAAACATCCAAAATCATCAATTACACACGGATTCAAGCCTAAGTTTTCTTCAAAACCTCCGAAACTAGCATTCGATCAAAAACTCGACCAAACGACCTCCGAATGACCTGAAATTTTGCAGGCACATCTAGAATCACCTAACGGAGCTTCTGCAACTGTCGGAATTCCATTCCGACTCCCGGATCAAAATCTCACCTATCGATCGGATTTCGCCAAAATTCAACCTTAGCCAATTCAAACCTATTTCTACATCGGGCCTCCAAATTCAATTCCGATCGCTCCCCTAAGTCACAAATCACCCCCCGGAACTAACCGAATCATCAGAATCTGATTCTGATCCCTCTAACTAAATAGTCAACTCCAGGTTGACTTTCCTTATTCAAGTTTCCTTCAAAAAGGCTATATGCCTCATTTTCAATCCAATTCACTCCTAACTTCCCCGATAGACTCTAACACCGATATAAAAGAATGAAATATGTAATTACAACATAACGGGGTGGAAATTCCCGTGACGACGGGCCGGGTCGTCAGGAAGCCTTCGATAAAATCAAGGAATATTTGGCAAATCCTCCAGTGTTAGTTCCTCCGGAGCTGGGAAGACCTTTGATCTTATATTTGACAGTGCTTGATAATTCATTTGGCTGTGTACTGGGACATCACGATGAGATTGGCAAGAAAGAGCAAGCTATATATTACCTTAGTAAGAAATTCACATCTTACGAGGTAAAATATACTCAGTTAGAGAGAACATGTTGTGCATTAACCTGGGTGGCTCAGAAATTGAACCATTATCTGTCAGCATACACTACATATCTAATATCACGGTTAGATCCTCTAAAGTATATATTCCAAAATCCCATGCCTACGGGGAGACTTGCTAAATGGCAGATTCTGCTCACAGAATTTGACATCATTTATGTAACACGTACGACAATGAAGGCGCAAGCAGTTGCAGATCACTTAGCAGAAAATCCAGTGGATGATGAATATGAGCCACTAAAGACATATTTTCCGGATGAGGAGGCAATGAATGTCGAAGAAATGGAACGAAGTGATAAGCCAGGATGGAAGATGTACTTCGACGGAGCCGTCAACAGTAAAGGAGTTGCGATTGGAGTAGTGCTTATTTCAGAAACGGGTCAACACTGTCCCGTTACCGCTCAGCTTCGGTTTTTCTACACCAACAATATAGCCGAATATGAGGCATGTATATTGGGATTAAGGATGACAATAGACATGGGTGTTCAAGAGATTTTGGTCATGGGTGACTTGGATCTTTTGATACATCAAATTTATGGAGAATGGGAGACAAGAGATTTGAAATTGATACCTTATTGGCATTGTCTACATGAACTGTCCCAAAGATTCCAATCTATAGAGTTCAAACATATCCCAAGAATGCATAATGAAGTGGCAGATGCTCTGGCCACACTATCCTCTATGTTACATCATCCGGATAAAACCTATATAGATCCACTCCAAATACAGGTGTATGATCAGAATGCTTACTGTTTTGTTGTGGAAGGAGAGTTAGATGGGGAGCCGTGGTATCACGATATCAAGGAATACTTGAAGACAGGAAAATACCCAGAACAAGCCACCGGAGATCAGTAGAGAGCTGTAAGACGCTTAGCCAATGGCTTTTTCCTCAGTGGAGGAATTATATATAAAAGAACACCATACTTGGGCTTGCTGAGATGTGTGGATGCGTAACAAGCTGATATGATTATGACTGAGGTGCACGCTGGAGCTTGCTGACCTCATATGAGCGGGTATATCTTAGCAAAGAAGATTTTGAGAGCGGGATATTATTGGCTCACCATGGAGCGGAACTGTATCAGGTATGTGAAGAAATGACACCAATGCCAAGTACATAGAGATTTAATCCACTCCCCACCTTATGAATTGCATACGATGTCTGCACCCTGGCCGTTTGTCTCCTGGGGTATGGATGTTATCGGACCAATAGAGCATGCAGCTTCTAATGGACATAGATTCATCTTGGTCACGATTGACTACTTTACTAAGTGGGTGGAGGAAAAGACATTCAAGGCGGTGACGAATAAAGTCGTGGTGGATTTCGTACATGAAAATATTATATGCCGATTTGGAATTCCCAAGGTAATTATCACAGATAACGGGGCAAATCTGAACAGTCACCTCATGGCGAAAGCATGTCAGAGATTTAAGATCCTGCATCGTAACTCTACACCTTACAGGCCAAAGGCAAATGGAGCAGTAGAAGCTGCAAATAAGAATATAAAGAAGATCCTTAGGAAAATGGTGGCAGAGTCTAGACAATGGCATGAGAAGCTTCCTTTCGCTCTTATGGGTTATCACACAACAGTACGTACTTCTATCGGCGCCACACCCTATTCATTGGTGTATGGGACAGAGGTTGTGATACCCGCAGAAATCGAGATACCGTCACTTCAAATCATAGCTGAAGCTGAGATTGATGACGATGAATGGGTAAAAGCCCGACTGGAACAATTAAATTTGATTGATGGGAAGAGGTTAGCAGCGGTTTGCCATGGGCAGTTATATCAACAAAGAATGGCCAGAGCATGTAATAAGAAGGTGCGTCCTCGGAAGTTTGAAGTTGGACAACTGGTATTGAGGCGTATCTTACTGCATTGGGCTGAAGCAAAAGGCAAATTCACGCCAAACTGGCAAGGGCCGTTCATGGTATCACGGGTGTTGTCTAATGGGGCATTATATCTAACAGGCGTTGAAGGGAAACGAGTAGAGCCTGCTATCAATTCAGATGCGGTCAAAAGATACTATGTATGATTCTTTTTCAATTGTATGATTGTATTTTGTTGTGATTTTGGAATTGAAATGATGAATCCATTTTATTCTCTATCCAAACACTTTATCCATTGACATCCCCTTTGAGCCGTGTTCGATCTATTCTTTCATACCCTCTCTCGGAATCACTTATGATACAAAAGAAAAGTAGAAAATGCAAAATGAAGAATGAAAAAATAAATTGCAAACAAAAGAAAAAGACAAAGAAAATCGGGAAAAGTCAAAAGAAAACCATGAATTATCGGCAAGTCCGAACTACGTTTTGACTTGATCCCGAAATGGTACGTAGGCAGCCTCATTGAGGTTCAGCCGCAATAAAGAAAAAACCCAAAAAATAATCCCCCACATATTGAAACTGGGGCATATGTTATGTTTTATAATTCCGAGAGTTGTAAATATGTTTGAAACCCTTGTAAATTTATTGAGCCTTTATATCCTTCTTTCTTAACCCATCCAAAAGCCACATTACGGTCCAAAGAAATACCTTCGAATCAATTTCAAGAAAATAACAAATACAATGAGAATAAAGGAAGAACGGGGCACAGACAACACCAGTGGTTCAGAAAAACAAAAGACAAAAGAAAAAAATGAGAGTCTTGTCAGTGAAAACCTTTACCGGCACTGTGAGGCGAATGTGACACTGAGAGAAATAAAAATGAGAGTCTTGTCAGTGAAAACCTTTACCGGCACTGCAAGGCGACTGTGAGGATGAGAGAAAATAAATAAGAAAGTCTTGTTAGTGAAAACCTTTTACGGCACCATAAGGAGATTGCGAGGATTGTCTTGGAAAAAGAGAAAAGCAACAAAAAATAGGATCGGTTTGGTTTTGCAAGAAGGATGGAGTTGGAATATTGGATTGAACAAACTGGGTCAGAGTTTAAATACATGGCGTGGTCAACAGAATCAGCCAACATACCCAGATAAGTTCTATCACCTCTCCAAAACACCCTTACCCTTTTAAATTCATTTGTTTCTACATTTCATTGTTTGTCCTTTGAAAGTTAACTACCAGCTTCTGATGATAAGAGCTGAAATAACACTAAATCTGAAAAGAAAGAAAAGAAAGAAAAAATAAGAGAGTTGAAAAGAAATAAAGAGGAATGGCAATCAGAGCCAAAAGAAGAGAAAAACAAAAAGGGTGAAAGGCAAGGAAAGATACGAAAAGAGTTTACAAAAGATAGTCAACTGAAAGACCGCATAGTAGAAGAAAAGCAAAAAGAGGAAAGCGATAAAAGGCAGGAGCGGCAGATGCCAGTTGCCAGCAGTTTATAACAAAAAAGATTTTGTTTTGTGACTTAGACAGGAACAAATTGTCACTAATCACTTTAAATTGAATGTGACCAATGTGAAAAAAAAGAAAACATAAAAAGAAGTTCAGCAATAAATGGAGGAATCCATGGATGGAAAACTCACTCAATCAAGAAAATACCAAAAACAATAGGGAGGTATCATCTTTTAAATTCACACCCCATTTATCAAACTGAGGGAATACTTTTCTGCATTCGCATTTCATGCATCAGGCGCCCACCTGGATAACAAGGGAATACCTTTCTGCATTCGCATCAGGCACCCACCTAGATAACAAGGGAATATTTTTCTGCATTCTGTCACAACCCGGATTTCCCACCATCGGGGTCATGATGGCGCCTACTAAATGGAAGCTAGGCGAGCCAAATATTAATTACATCTCCATTAATTACCAATTTCTTATTAAGACTTATTATTAAAAACATATAAATTACAGCGGAATAATCAAAATTAGCGGAAGACTTAGTCAAATATGATACACTACCCAAGACTGGTGTCACAATACTCACGAACTTCTAAGAATAATACACATAATTGTCTGAAAGAAAATACAAGCTGTTTATCTCGATTACATGAGATAACAGAATGAAAAAAAAAACATAGATAGAAGAGACAACGGGTCATGCGGACGCCTGCAAGGCTACCTCGTAGTCTCAGTAGTCAAAAAATCCACAAGTCGCTACTGCCGCTGCTGCTGTCCGTAACCTGTATCTGCGCAAAAAGAGCGCAGAGTGTAGTATCAGCACAACCGAACCCATGTGCTGGTAAGTGCCTGGCCTATCCCAGCGAACTAGTGACAAGGCTAAAGCCAGTCACCCACCTAAACTTGTACAGTTGCAATATAGATATATATATATATATGTAATACATTTATAAGGAAATACTACGCTCTGAAATAACAGTCAATAACTCACGATATCCAGAATAATCTAATCAACAGAATAAATATTACTTTCATGTCAAATTCCTCTTTCATTTCATGTCTCGTGGTAGGCGTACCACCCGCTCCCAACTATTACAGTAATTATATCTTGTGGTAGGCGTACCACCCGCTCCCAAATATCACAATAATTATATCTTGTGGTAGGCGTACCACCCGCTCCCAAATATATCAATAATTATATCTTGTGGTAGGCGTACCACCCGCTCCCAAATATATCAATAATTATATCTTGTGGTAGGCGTACCACCCGCTCCCAAATATATCAATAGGCTACCGACAACTATGGCCAATGCCAAGATTTAAGTCACTTTGTGGTCGGCGTGCCACACGATCCCAATTCAATAATATATAAGTGGTTGGCGCGCCACACGATCCCAATTCATAAATATATATATTATCGGCATTTAGCCAATAATCTCTATATCAACAATATTTATAATTACCGGTTTTAAACCAATAATTGATAATAATTTCAATAATTTATCTTCATTACCGGCATAACACCAATAACTCTTAATCAACAATTTATTCATAACTGAATTCCTATTCCTACAACTAGGATTGAACAAACACATACCTCGAAAGTTTACGAATGATTCAATCCGTAGCAATGCCTTTTCCTTTCGAATTTGACTCCAATCCAATCGTATCTATACACAATTGATTTAATATCATCAATACTACTCAACAAACTAATTCCTAAGACCAATTACAACTTTTACAACATTATGCCCGGAATAGTAATTTTCGACCCCGGGCCCACATGGTCGGAACTCGGGGTTAGGACCAAAATTCGGTTACCCATCCCCCACGAGTTCATGTATATGATTTGTTTCAAAATCGGACCTCAATTCAAGGTCCAATTTCCCAATTTATGAAAAACCCTATATTTTAACAAAAACAAGAGATTCTACCATGAAAACCTTTGATTTCTATTGAAAAACATGTTTAATGATGTTAGGAATTGAAAGAATTAAGTAAAAAGTGACTTAGAATTGTTTTGATGAAGAAGAAATCCGTGAAGAATCGCAATTGGGTGTTTTTGTTTTGTAAAAAGTGAAGAAATGAACTGAAAATCGTGTTTTACAGGTCTCTGTTTTCGCATTTGCGAATATGGGTTCGCAATTGCGAACCCCGACCAATTTCTGGAGTTTGAAAAATAAGCTAAGGCTTGGGAAGTTCGCATTTGCGAACTTTTGTTCGCATTTGCGAAGCCAAGGCAAATCTGGAGGCTCTGCATTTGCGAACATATGTTCGCAATTGCGAACTAGGCTGCCTCCAGGGACCTTCGCATTTGCGAAGAATGCTTCGCATTTGCGAAGCAGGCCTTTTCACTGGAGGCCTCGCAATTGCGAGGTCTCGCAATTGCGAGGTTTGCTTCGCATTTGCGAACCCAAACGGTCCTGGGCACCTTCGCATTTGCGACCAAGGGTTCGCATTTGCGAACCCTGCCTTGACCCGCCACCTTCGCAATTGCGAGAAATACTTCGCAATTGCGAAGACAACAGCTGGGTGAAAAACCAGCAGTGCAAAAACTCAGAATTTCACCAACGGCCTATCAAATCTTTACCCGAGCCCCCCGGGCTCCAAACCAAATATGCACACTAACTCAAAAATATCATACGAACTTGCTCGCGCGATCAAATCGCTAAAATAACATCAAAACCAATGGATTGAGCCTTAAAACTCAAGAATTCTTTCAATTTTCATAATTTCCAAACTTTCCAATTTAAGGCCGAAATGCGTCAAACGACGTCCGTTTTCAACCAAACTTTACAGGAAGCGCCTAACCAATATATATGACCTGTACCGGGCGTCGGAACCAAAATACGAGTCAGGAGGAGCATGCGCAAGTTCGTATGATATTTTTGAGTTAGTGTGCATATCTCTCCTGAATAGTCTTGAAAATGTTTCAGTTTCATTTTCCTTAAACATTTTCAGAAAACAATTTAACAGAAAAATTCTTTTACCGGGGTTCTAGACCTCGGATTTCAATTCCGGGCATATGCCCAAGTTCCATATTTTTCTACGGATTTTCTGAGACCGTCAAATCACGGATTCGGGTCCGTTTACCAAAAATGTTGACCAAAGTCAACCATATCAATATTAATATCAAAATTCTTCAACGTTTTCACATCTTTCACATATTTCAACATAAAAATTTTCCAGCTTTGTGCCCGGACTGTGCACGCAAAACGAGGCAACTATAAATGAGGTTTTCAAGATCTCAAAAGCTCGGAATGATTAATAAAACAAGTGATGACCCTTTGGGTTGTCACAATCTCCACCTCTAAAACAACCGTTCGTCCTCGAACGGACAAAAGAAAGAAGTACCTGAGTCAGGAAACAAATGTGGGTAGCGGCTCCGCATATCAGACTCGGACTCCCAGGTCGATGCCTCAGGAGGCTGACCTCTCCACTGAACACGCACAGAAGGATAACTCTTCGACCTCAACTGTCGAACCTGCCGGTCTAGAATGGCTACCGGCTCCTCCTCGTAAGATAAATCATTGTCCAATTGGACGAGTACTAAAGTCTAACACATGTGTGGGATCGCCGTGGTATCTCCGAAGCATAGATACATGAAAAAGCTGGATGCACGGCTGATAAGCTAGGCGGCAAAGCTAATCCGTAAGCCACCCCTCCCTCTCTGTCTAGAATCTCAAATGGGCCAATATACCTGGGGCCGAGCTTGCCCTTCTTCCCGAACCTCATCACGCCCTTCATAGGCGACACTCGGAGCAATACTCGTTCGCCAACCATGAAATCTACATCTCGAACCTTACGATCCGCATAAGTCTTCTGCCTGGACTGAGCTGAACGCAATCTCTCCTGAATAATCTTGACCTTATCCAAGGCCTCCTGAACTAAGTCTGTACCCAACAACCGAGCCTCTCCCGGTTCAAACCATCCAACTAGTGATCGACATCGCCTACCATACAACGACTCATACGGAGCCATCTGGATGCTAGATTGGTCACTGTTATTGTAGGCAAACTCTGCTAATGGCAGAAACTGGTCCCACGAGCCTCCGAAATCAATAACACAGGCTCGAAGCATGTCCTCTAGAATCTGAATAGTCTTCTCGGACTGGCCATCCGTCCGAGGATGAAATGTTGTACTCAACTGAACCTGAGTGCCTAACTCCTGCTGGACCGCTCTCCAGAACCGTGAGGTAAACTGCGTACCCCGATCAGAGATAATAGATACTGGCACTCCATGGAGACGAACAATCTCCCTAATGTAAACCTCCGCTAACCTCTCCGATGAGTAGGAGACAGATACTGGAATAAAGTGTGCTGACTTGGTCAGCCTATCAACGATGACCCAAATAGCATCAAATTTCCTCCGAGTCAAAGGAAGTCCAATAACAAAGTCCATAGTGATCCGCTCCCATTTCCACTCGGGAATTTCAATCCTCTGGAATACACCACCAGGTCTCTGGTGCTCATATTTCACCTGCTGACAATTTAGACACCGAGCGACATACGCAACGATATCTTTCTTCATTCTGCGCCACCAATAGTGCTGCCGTAAGTCCTGGTACATCTTCGCGGCGCCTGGGTGAATAGAATACCGCGAACTGTGGGCCTCTGCTAAGATTAACTCTCGAATCCCTTCGACATTGGGCACACAAACTCGACCCCGCAATTTCAATACCCCATCATCATCTAGATTTACCTGTGTGGCACCTCCCCGCTGTACTGTATCTCTCAACTCACGCAAATGAGGATCATCAAATTTCCTCTCACGGATACGCTCAAATAAAGAAGAACGAGCGACCGTGCAAGCTAACACCCTGCTAGGCTCAGAAATGTGTAATCTCACGAACCGGTTAGCTAATGCCTGGACATCTATAGCTAATGGTCTCTGACTGACCGGAATATATGCAAGACTACCCATGCTGGCAGACTTTCTACTCAATGCATCGGCCACCACATTGGCCTTACCCGGGTGATATAAAATAGTAACATCATAGTCTTTTAGCAACTCTAGCCACCTTCTCTGCCTCATATTCAACTCTTTCTGCTTAAACAAATACTGAAGACTCTTATGATCGGTGTATACTTCACATGCTACACCATACAAATAATGCCTCCGGATCTTCAATGCGTGAATAATCGCCGCCAATTCTAGATCATGCACTGGGATAGTTCTTCTCATGAATCTTCAACTGCCTCGAAGCATAGGCAATAACCTTGCCATCCTGCATTAACACTGCACCAAGCCCAATACGGGAAGCATCACGATAAACAGTATAAGGTCCCGTACCTGTGGGTAAAACCAATACCGGTGCTGTGGTCAAGGTTGTCTTGAGCTTTTGAAAGCTCGCCTCACATTCATCGAACCATTCAAATTGAATACCCTTCTGGGTCAATCTGGTCAGGTGGGGTTGCAATAGACGAAAATCCTTCTACGAATCGGCGATAATAGCCCGCTAACCCCAAGAAACTCCGAATATCCGTGGCTGATGTCGGTCTAGGCCAGCTCTTGACTGCCTCAATTTTCTTCGGATCAACCTGAATACCTGCTGCCGTCACAATATGACCCAGGAATGCAACTGAACTTAGCCAAAATTCACACTTTGAAAATTTTGCATATAGCTGGCTATCTCTCAGAGTCTGTAAGGCCACTCTGAGATGTTGCGCATGCTCCTCCTGACTGCGGGAATATATTAATATGTCATCAATGAAGACTATTACAAACAAGTCTAAATAAGGCCGAAACATCCGATTCATTAATTCCATAAAAGCTGCTGGAGCATTTGTCAACCCAAAAGACATGACCAGAAATTCATAATGTCCATACCGAGTGCGGAACGCTGTCTTAGGGACATCAGATGCCCTAATCTTCAGCTGATGATAGCCAGATCTCAAATCTATCTTTGAAAATACCTTGGCACCCTGAAGCTGGTCAAATAAATCATCAATTCGCGGAAGTGGATATTTATTTTTGATAGTCACCTTGTTTAACCGTCGATAGTCAATGCACATTCTCATCGAACCATCTTTCTTCTTTACAAATAATACAGGTGCACCCCACGGCGAAACACTGGGTCTAATGAAACCCTTTTCAAGTAAATCCCGCAACTGTTCCTTCAATTCTTTTAACTCTGGCGGAGCCATACGGTATGGGGGAATGGAAATGGGCTGAGTGCCTGGAGCCAAATCAATGCAAAAATCAATGTCCCTATCGGGCGGCATACCTGGCAAGTCTGAAGGAAATACTTCAGGAAATTCGCGAACCACAGGCACAGAGTCAATAGAAGGAACCTCAGCACTAGAATCGCGGACATAGGCCAAATAAGCCAAGCATCCCTTTCCAACCATACGCTGAGCTTTAACATAAGAAATAACATTACGGCTAGTATGACCTGAAATTCCTTTCCACTCTATACGAGGCGAATTCGGCAGGGCTAAAGTCACAGTCTTGGCATGGCAATCTAAAATAGCATGATACGGAGATAGCCAGTCCATGCCTAGTATAATATCAAAGTCCACCATATTTAGGAGTAATAAATCAGCACGGGTCTCGAGACCCTCAATTACTATAATACATGACCGATGAACTCGATCAACCACGATAGAGTCGCCTACTGGTGTAGACACATGAACAGGAACACTCAGTGGATCACCGGGCTGAATCAAGTATGGTGCAAAATAGGAAGACACATACGAATATGTAGACCCAGGGTCAAATAATGCTGATGCCTTTCTATCACAAACCAAAATAATACCTGTAATGACGGCATCAGAAGACTCAGCCTCTGGTCTGGCGGGAAGTGCATAACATCGGGGCTGTGCCCCACCACCCTGAGCAGTATCTCTAGGACGATCAGCTGCTGGCTGGTCTCTACCTCTATCGGTCTGAGCTCCACCTCTGTGACCTCTACCTCCACCTCTATGTCCTCTACCTCCACCTCTAGCTGGCTGGGCAGGCTGTGAGGGAACTGGGGCCTGAACCCTGCTGGTGAGATCTGTCAGAAGCTCGAGGGCAATACTTTGCAATGTGCCTAAGATCACCGCACGTAAAACAAGCCCTCGACTGCTGAAAATGGCGAAGTGGTGGTGCACTGATAGGCTGCTGATCAGAGTAGCGTGGCTGAGAATTACGATCACCTGAAGCATCATGAGAAACCTGAAGAGCTGACTGATAAGGCCTGGGAGGATGGCCTCTATCATAAAAATCTCTATCTCCAGACGAGGTACCACTGAATCTACCCGAATTACGAGATCTCTTATCCGATCCATGTCTCGCTCCCTGTGACAGAGCCATCTCGATCCGGCGGGCTGCATTAGCCGCCTCCTGAAAAGTGATTTCAATTCCTGCCCCCATAGCCATCTGTAGCCGAATTGGCTGATTCAAGCCATCAATAAACCTCCTCACTCTCTCCCGATCTGTGGGAAGTATGATAATAGCATGACGAGCTAGGTCCACGAACCTAGTCTCGTACTGTGTGACAGACATAGAACCCTGATGAAGACGCTCAAATTGTCTGCGCATAACCTCCCGCTGAGTTGCTGGAAGGAACTTCTCCAAGAATAATTCCGCAAACTGCTCCCAAGTCAAAGATGACGATCCCGCTGGCCTGGATAGACAATAATCTCTCCACCAAGTCTTGGCGGAACCAGATAACCGAAAAGTAACAAAGTCCACACCATTAGTCTCCACAATACCCATAGTACGGAGAACTTCGTGGCAGCTGTATAGGAAATCCTGTGGATCCTCTGAAGGAGTGCCACTGAATGTGGTAGTGAACAGCTTGGTAAACCTGTCCAATCTCCATAACGCGTCAGCAGACATGGCTGCACCATCATTAGACGGAGTCGCAATAATAGGCCGAGCTGCCTCAACTGGCTGAATCACAGGAACCTGAGCCTGGGGAATTACTGGCTCCGGAGTGCGCGTAGCAGGAGTCTGATTACCTCCTCCAGCCTGAGAAGTGGCTGGTGCTACCGGTAATAAACCTGCTCTGGTGATATGATCCATAAAACCTGCTATCCGGACCAAAGCATCCTGAAGATCCGGTGAAAACAAAGCTCCTCCTGGGACCTGAGCTGGGCCTACTGGAGCTGCTGGGGTTGGAACTTCCTCCTCGATATGAACATGAGGTTCTGCCACTCGTGCTGCTGCTCGGGGCTGAGCTCTGCCCCTACCTTGTCCTCTAGGACGACCTCGACCTCGGCCTCTACCCCTAGCAGGAGCTGCCGCTGCTGGGACCTCGGGCTGCTGGTTAGTAGATGAGGATGCACGTGTCCTTACCATCTGCGGAAGAACAGAGTAGAAGTTCAATTAACATTTAAAAGATCAAGTCGCACGACTGGAAAGAATAAAGGGAATATTTTCCTAACTCTGTAGCCTCTGGAGGATAAATACAAACGTCTCCGTACCGATCCTTCAGACTCTACTAAGGTTGTTCGTGAGTTGTGAGACCTGTGCAACCTAGAGCTCTGATACCAACTGTCACAACCCGGATTTCCCACCATCGGGGTCATGATGGCGCCTACTAAATGGAAGCTAGGCGAGCCAAATATTAATTACATCTCCATTAATTACCAATTTCTTATTAAGACTTATTATTAAAAACATATAAATTACAGCGGAATAATTAAAATTAGCGGAAGACTTAGTCAAATATGATACACTACCCAAGACTGGTGTCACAATACTCACGAACTTCTAAGAATAATACACATAATTGTCCGAAAGAAAATACAAGCTGTTTATCTCGATTACATGAGATAACAGAATGAAAAGCATAGATAGAAGAGACAACGGGTCCTGCGGACGCCTGCAAGGCTACCTCGTAGTCTCAATAGTCGAAAAATCCACAAGTCGCTACTGCCGCTGCTGCTGTCCGTAACCTGTATCTGCGCAAAAAGAGCGCAGAGTGTAGTATCAGCACAACCGACCCCATGTGCTGGTAAGTGCCTGGCCTATCCCAGCGAACTAGTGACAAGGCTAAGGCCAGTCACCCACATAAACCTGTACAGTTGCAATATAGATATATATATACAATACATTTATAAGGAAATACTCTGCTCTGAAATAACAGTCAATAACTCACAATATCCAGAATAATCTAATCAACAGAATAAATCTTACTTTCATGTCTCAATTCCTCTCTCATTTCATGTCTCGTGGTAGGCGTACCACCCGCTCCCAACTATCACAGTAATTATATCTTGTGGTAGGCGTACCACCTGTGAGCACGTGATTTTTACCCTACATATGAGTTATTCCTATAAAATTCCAAATAAATGACTTTTCTTTATTTATAATTTTGTGTGAATTTTGTGTTAGTTGTTTGCATGTTATTTGCGTGTGATAAATGAAAATACAAAAATTTTGCATCTTTAGGAAATTAATTCTTTTTTTAACAAATTAGAGAAAAAATCAAAAAAAATTAGTTAGCTTTAAATTGAAAATTGCCAAAAAAGAAGGTAATTAGTTTAGTTTTAATTAATTCCAAATAACTACAAAGTAGGGAAAATATAAGATAAAAAAAAATACAAAAGAATAAAACACAAAAAATACAAAGAGAATAAGAGAGAGTGGCAAAATAAAGGCAAAATTGGGCCAAATGAAATACCCCAGCCCCAGGCCCAAACGAAACCAGCCCCGTCCGCCCAAGCCCAACGACCCAGCAGCCCAATACCCAGCCCAACACCCTTGTCCAGTGATTAAATCCCAGCCGTCCTAGATCTTGATCTAACGGTCCAAAATTGGTCTTGCAAATAAATTATACAACATACCTTAAGACAAAACATAACACCTAAACCTTAAACACATTTCACACACGCACATTTCTGTCCAAACAGCCGTCCGTCTCTCTCTCTGACTCCACTGCCGTCGCCGCTAGGTTTCCGCCGCGGGTGGCGGCGGCCGGCTCCCATTTCCGTCAAAATTCATACCAAAATAATCCACACGTCCCCCTCATCCCATTTCTACCACCATCCTCCTTCAAATACCAACCAAACTCCTCAAAAGCTAAGCCCTAATCCCGCCGCCACCCCTCCCCATGGCGGCGCCGCCACCCAAACCACCCCAAATCAACCCCTACCCTTCTCTCAACACCTCTCAACCGTGACACAAGAAAATCGAGTCCCAAAGACTGCCGAGAATTACCAAGACAATCTGGTCTTCAAGAAGGTTTGTCGATTCAAGGAAAACAAGTGAAAAGGCTCGAGTTCATTCAAGAGATGCAAGAAGAAATGAAGAAAAATCAGAAAACAAAAAAAAAAACAGAAAAAATAAAGAAAAGAACCGAAAAAAGCTAAGTTCCCTCTTTAGTTTCTATGTCTAGTTTGTATGTTCTTTCTTTTTTGATAAGGGTTTATCTTTTTAATTTTTGCATTAAATAAGATTCGGATAAATTTTCAATATGATTTTCATTCGTTTGTTTCATTCTAAAATCAATTAATCTTGTGCTAAGTGTTAATGTTTTGTTAATTCGTTTGTGTTTCGGTTTTGCTCATTTTTAGTTGATTATTGTTCATTTTTAGTTTACATTAGTTTAATTAGATATAGATTTCTGAGTTTTGTTAATTTTTTCGGCCATGTTCCAATTTTTAGATTTTTGTTAGTTTCTGTAATTTTCAGATTCTTAGATTTAAAGAAAATGGCCTTTTTCTGATTTCTGTTAGTTTGTTGGATTTTTATGATTTGTTAAGTCTTGATTGATTAATCCGTTGATAATGGGAAATGTTTGAACCTGTGTTGATCCTACCTTTTAAAATTGATTAGTTGGTGATTGTCGGATTCATTTTGGTAGTTTAATTGTGATTAGTGGAACTATGTTAGTGAATGCATTATTGATTAACACTTAGGGGTTGATTGGTTATAGCTGTTAGATTAGTGATTTAGGTTCAATTAGTGAATTCGACTTTAGACTAGTTTATATTCAAGTTAGGTCGATAGTTGAAATCACTCGATTCGTAGCAACCTAAGGCGTTTACTTGATAGATTCAATTTCGTTTAGTTATCTCGATTAACAAGACTCACCATCTATCAAATTGTTCCCCGAGTCTTGTTAATTGAATAATTGAACAAAAGTGGCTATGTTTGTAAAGCTGCTTAGGGTTGGTTATGAATGTAATGTGAATTTAGTTATTGAATTAATCTGAATTTAAGTTAGTTGAAGGGCCAATTGGCTAATTGAGCAATAGTCACTTAATTGTGGCTATTTGCTAAATACAAATCTGAAAATGGGTTAAAATAAGAAGAAAAGGCAGAAATTAGGGAAGTAATTAGCATTAAGAAGTAGGGATAAATGGGGAATAAGAATTGGTATAGTGGTAATAAGTTTAAAAGAGGAAAGGGTACAAGTGGGATAGGAATTGGCATAATTGTGATAAATATAGAGCTTTTAGGGTAATATGGGCATAACAAAAGGTATTTTAGTAGATAGTAAAAGGAAATGAGGGCACAATGGGAATTCTAAGGGAAATAGAACATGGTAGATTATTCTAGAATGGGTCTTAGTGTAGAATCCAATGAATTAATGGCACTAACTTGTGCAACAAGTCAAGATTTGAAGGGTTTTTAATAAAAATTCAGATTCTCTTTTATGCCTATAAATAGGTGATTTTAGCATTAATAAAGGGGGGGGCCTACTGATTTTAGAATTTTCTTTTAGGATTTGGAACCCAATAAACCTTAGAAAAATCACAAAAATACTGGTCAAATCTGAAATTAACCTTTCAGGTTCTTTTTCTTTTAGTTTTACCATCAAATTCATATAAAAAGAAATCCCAAAAATAGTAGATTGGGCATAAATCAGTGAGAAACAGTTTTCGAGTGAGATTTGGCTTTCTTTTTTTTGAAATAACTGGAATTCTTAAAGCACTCTCTTGGTTTGACTGATGATCTCAAATGTTGCTGAGATTGTTTACTGTTGGAATTACTGCTGCACTGCCTGAATAAATCATATTTTTGCTGCTGTATGTACTAGATCTAATGGATCTACCTTGATTTCAGGTACACATTTGTAACTTCAGGCTTATGGAAATAAATTGAAGTGATTGATCCCTTCTCTTATTGGTCTCTACTGTTTTTCGTTTGTGTATTGATATTGATTTAAGAAGTTTATTGTGAATATTAGACTGCTTAACATTTGTAATTGAGGTTTGGACTTTTAAGTTAGTTGAATTATTTTCTGCTAGTATATGGATTCGGAAGTTTTTTGATTGTTAGATGCATTGAATTAGTATGCTTATAGCATAGTTGAAACCGTGTAATAGCATCTGTGGAATTTATATTATTAGGTTCCAATGTAAGTTCCGTAAGGAATAGATTTGAAATAGGTGTATATTGAGCACTTCAAATGTGATGGATTCGTTGATAAATGTCAAAGAAAGGGTCAAATACTACACTGTTTTGCTAAGAAAGGATCAAATACTGCTCGATAATAAAATCAGATACTACACTGTTTTGCTAAGAAAGGATTAGATACTGCTCGATAATAAAATCAGATACTACACTGTTTTGCTAAGAAATTAGTTTATAATAGCTTTGGCAAGTATTTGATGTATCTTCATTTCAATTTAGTCGAATAAGAGCCGTAATTACGCAATAGCTAGTTCACACTTCATTGTAAGTAATAGGTTCACTTTTCACTATACGTAATAGCTGATTCAATTATGACAGATTCACACTTCACTGTAAATACATAGCTGATTTTGTTCCTTTGTTAACTATTGCCTCTCCTGATCTTATGTTTGGACTTGTCTTAAGCCCATTAATGCTTGAATTGATAGACTAAGGTAGTTTTCTTAATAACAATTAATTAGGATTTTCTTTCCTTTATATACAAAAACAAAACAATAGAAATTTAGTCACTTTAGGTATGACCTTTTAATAAAAGAATGAGTTGAGCCTCGCCGCACAAAAAAAAAACAAATACATAATTGCGGGGCCCTCAAATAAATTTGTTATAAAAGGCATAGACTCGGAAGGACCGTTTAGTAAATTTCACGGTCTTTCCCAAAGTTAATAAAGCCGATAGACTCTTTAGGGACGATTTTAATAAAAATACTTTCCTAATAATGAGTGTGCACTTGGTGCGACTCAAATCCAAATCTCGGTAAAGCCGAAATACACCAAAAGTCATAGGCGTACTGGTTGCGGTATGACTCGAGGTGTGTTTTCGCGATACCGCAAATTCCTTAAAAATAAATATTTGACGTAAAAACACATTATGTTGTTAGAATCTATAACTGAGTCAAACAAAAATCAAAAAACGACAGTGGAGCGACCGTGCTAAAACCACGGAATCCGGGAGTGCCTAACACCTTCTCCCGGGTTAACAGAGTTCCTTATCCGGACCTCTGCTTCGCATACATTTCAAAGAGTCAAAATTCCTCGGATTCGGGATTAACCGGTGACTTGGGACACCATTGTCATTCCCAAGTGGCGACTCTGATTAATCTCTAAATATATCCCGAACCGATTGTCCTTAAATTGGAAAAACTCCTTCCCTTACGTTATTTTATCCGTCTCGGGTAATTGAGCGTCGGGGTATACCCTACAAGTGTATTTATACACCTTACGCATGTGCGGGGTAGTAAAAAGGGAGGTGTGACAGCTCTGGCGACTCTGCTGGGGAACCAACCCTGAATTTCGATTTCAGGGTTTAAGAACTCGAGCTCCGTAGAACTGCCATTTGCGTTTTTGTTTGACTTCATTATATGATTTGAATAACATGCTATGTGTTTTATCGCTTTAATATTATTTGGACTGTATATAAAATTGTGCCGAAAACCCTTCTCTCTTCTCCCCCGGGGATGTGCTTACTGGTTGAGACTCCCCTTTCTGTTAAAGTCACCCTAAATTAAGAAAACAGAGGCCGGATAAGTTACAAAGCCGATTGACTCCGCGGGTCACCGGTACGTAGCCCCTCCTCGATTCGAGTTGTCCGCTCGGGTACACGGTCTAGCAATCCATGAAACCGTAAGATTTTTGAACATAGGTCTAGGACGATTATTTGCATCATGTTTGACTTAGGGGACTCAACACAGGGGTTGGGTCCGTCTAGGACAGGTGACCCGGTATTGAAAAGACCGAGCATGTTATGTGTTGCATTTTATTGTCCTTGATCGTTATGCGGACCGGCGAAAATCCCGAGATTGGAAAATTGTTGGAAAAGGAAAAAGAGAGAGAGGAAAATAATGATTTGTAGAAAATAGGTACATGGAAAATTTGAAAATTTGAAAATAAATAGGTGGAACATTTTCTGAAATAACTGGTCAAATAATCTGACCGAACTACGCAGGGTTTGATTCTCGCCATTAGGTGGGATACGTAGGCAACCCTCATCGGGTCCAACCACCCCTTTAAAAAATCAAAAAAAAAAAAATGTGTGTTTAATTTTTGTCAATAAAATCAAAGTGATGCCGTTTTTGCAAATAGCCGAATGTTCCGAAAGGACGCCGGAAGGCTGTTTTTGCAAAAATAGCCACTTTGAATCATTTTTAATAATTTGCGGGCACAGCCTTGAAATATTCCTTGTGGAAATGTTGCAAGGCCATAGCCGCAAAATCAAGTCCGGGTTCATACCCTTTTTGCAAAAATAACCAAAAAATGTCAAATTTTCGATTTTGTTATAAATAAATCGGGTGATGCTATTCTTGCTTAAAATAAGTCGAATGTCCCTCAAAAGGACACCGGAAGGCCGTTTTTGCAAGAATAGCCACTTTGAGTCATTTTTAAATAATTTTGGACACAGCTTTGAAATATTCCCTCGCGGAAACGTTGAAAGGCTGTATCCGCAAAAATCAAGTTTGAGTCATTACTCAACTTTATAAAATATTCACTTTATCAAACAAGCCATTACATGGCCGAAATTTTTGCAAAAATAGCCGCTTGGTCTAAATAAGCCATTATATGGCCAATTTATGAAAAATAGTCTTGTGTTGGTTTATGGTGATGCCGAACGATGCCCCATAAGCCACCGGATGAGAAAATTTTTGAGTTTATTCTCTTAAACAAAATTTTGCAAAATAGCCGCTTTGTCTGAATAAGCCATTATATGGCCAATTTATGAAAAATACTCTTGTGTTGGTTTATGGTGATGCCGAACGATGCCCCATGAGCCACAGGATAAAAAAAAAGATTTTTAGTTTTATCTTTCTTAAATAAATTTTTGCAAAAATAGTCATTTTGTTGAATAAGCCATTATGTGGCCAATTTTGTAGAAAATAGTCATAATTGACACCAAAAATATTCTTATTCTTGTAGAAACCTCCTACACAAGTTTGTAGTTGGAATCAACTTCTATTTTCCTTCAAAGAAAAAAAAAATCAAAGAAAAAAAATCAAATAAACATCTCTTTATTTCTTGCATTAATTTGCAAGAACTACGCTCGGTCCGATTCATGCGGGGTCATGATACGTAGGCAATCCACATAGGATTCGACCATATCCATAACCAAAAAAAAATGAAAAAACTACAAAAAAAAAGAAGAAAACCACATAAAGAAAAAAAAAAAGAAAAAAAAAAAAAAAAAAAAAAAAAAGAAGGAAATCAATAAGTGGAATACCTTAACGCTAACCCGGTGGTTTCGTTTTGTTGATCCAGAAAGTCGAGGTGGTTGGTTGTGGTAAATTGGAAAGCAAGATCCAAGGAAAATGATAACCGGCATCGAAGCCGTTACGAGTGCTCAAGAGACTCAGGGTCAGAAAATTCAACAAGGGTCTACTGTGGTTGAGGAGAACAGAGCATTGAAACCAACAAGTGACCCAAAGGTGTCAAGCATGGGCCAATGGCCAAGGACAGCCTTCTCATGGGTCACAATCTGCTATACAGCAAAAACAATACCACTCTCCCGAGTACCACTCATACTCGTTTGACCTTCCTGCAAACGTTGAGAAGCTTACCCGAAAGAATGTGCAGGAAGAAATGGCCCAAAGATTGAAGAGATTAGAACAACGGATGAAAAACATGCAAGAAATGGCAGAGAATCTCAAGACTGAGTGGGTTGGTACCGGTTCCCGACAACAGCTGGTTGAACGGAACCACATGTTAGTAGAAGAAGTCAAAATATTAAGACAACATGTGGTTGAAATGTATCGGACATGGAGCGATGGAAAGGCACCACCCCCGCCACCACCTAGTTTCATGGGCCCGGTCCTTACACTGAACCCGATGCCAAATACACCTGCCCATCGCAGCCTTTCTAGCCACTCGAGTAGCTCAATTACTCGTCCCCCAGCTATGCTTTCCCAACACTACTTCCATCCCCAACCCTACTACTCTCCCGGAGGCACCCAAAATCGTATTTCACCTTCCATGTACCCAATTCCACAAAAAGCCTACCGACCCCCACAAACATACCGGAAACCCCCTGGGTCAGGTTTCAGGCCAAACAAGGCGTTTAGGGAAGAGAGGTTGCTGAAGCGAAAAAAGGCTTTCACCCCTATCGGAGAATCATATACCAGCCTTTATCATAGGTTGAAAGAGTTGGGGATGTTAAGACCAGTTGCACCAAAAGTTCCAAACCCACCCCCGAAAAATCTTGATTCTTCTGTCAGATGTGAATACTGTTCGGGAACATTGGGTCACGACACTGAAAAGTGTTGGCAATTGAAGAATGCCATTCAAGGTCTTATCAATGAGAGGAGAATTGAAGTACAGACTCCCGAAACCCCAAACATTACACAGAATCCTCTACCTGCCTGTGGCGTTGCGCATTTTGTGGGGACGATGCCCGATGACGAGGGTGAAGAGATTTTTCTTTGGAAGCCGAGAATATTGAAAATAGAAAGCGATCTTAATGCAGAATACAGTGGCTAGGATGCCATGCTTGTCAATTGGGAAGGCGCTCCGTCTCTTGGAGTTTTGGTGGTATATTTTGGTGTCATCTCTTTTGCCCGGGTTATTTCAGGGTTGTAATCCGGACATTGTCTTGAGAGTCAAAACCCTTCTATCTTTCCACTTTGCTTTGTTTAGTAATAAATTTGTTTAGTGTCGTCTAGGTTTGTAATTCTAGTCTAGTCTGTTCATTTTGTTGTTCGTCTTGTTGTTTCAACCCATCAGTTTAATATAACTCTTTGTTTCCCGTCATCTCTAGTCATTCCATTTCTAATTACTTTGCATTCCTTCTCATACTGACTTTAGCAACATGACATGCACATAATTCTAAGCCTGGTTTTTAAAAGTCAATGGGACAATGTAGAAGATGTAATGATACTCGGAAGAAATATTGAAATACTGTGAAGCCGGAATCAAGTGAATACTGGGGGAAAACAGAACATAAAGAAATGCCTTGGAAACGCATCATGCTTCATCGGTTTAAAGCCAAAGGCAAAAGTACCCCAAGGTTAAAGGAACCATTCGTGGTATCGAGATTGTTGCCCAATGGCATTGAGAATCGTCAAATAAAAAAAGGCAAAAATGTGAATCAATCAAAGGTGTTTGACTGTGTAGTTTGTACTTGGTAGGTTTTGAAGATTGGAATGACGAAGGCATTTTATTCGGCTATCCAAACACTTCGTCCATTGCTATCCCTTTGAGCCTTATTATATTCTCTTTCATACCCCTCTTTCGGAATCAACAACAAAAATTGAGGATTAAGCGGGGAAATCAATTGGAGAAACAAAGAAAAAAAAAAAAAAAAAAAAAAAAAAAAAATCGGGAGAAGGCAAGATGCAACAATGAATACGGACGTTTTCTGAACTACGTTTGACTTGATCCCGAAAGGGTACGTAGGCAGCCTCTCTGAGGTTCAGTCACAATAAATGAAAAATCTGAAAATCTAAAAAAAAAAAAATCCCCCGAGAAGGAAACTGGGGCAGAATTTTTGAAGAAATAAGATTCCGAAAGTTGTAATCATTAACCCACATTGAAATAATTTTGAGCCTTCATATCCTTTTTTCTAAAACCCCATCCAAAAGCCTGCGTTACAGTCCAAAGGAAGACCTTCCGATCAATCTTCAAGAAATGCCGAGTCAAGCGAACAAAGGTCAATCACATCAGGGGCAACTCTCCAGGAGAGTGAAGAACTCAAACCACCACGAGACTCCAAGATGAGAGAAGTCAAAATGAGAGAGTCTTATCGGTGAAAACCCGCACGGGCACCGTTAGGCGACGGTGAGTCGAGAGAAAGAAAGATCAAATGAGAGAGGCTTGTTGGCGAAAACCCTACGGGCGCTGCAAGTCGACTAAGGATCAAATCAAAGAAATGAAGTATTGAAGACCGGTTTCACGGCAGAACTTTGCAACAAGAGTTGAACATCAACTTTGCTATACGGAGAAGGCCAAAAGTGCGTGTCAAGGTCGCTAGAGTCGGTATTCAAAATCCGTTAGGTCATTCGTCTGTAGGTTTCTTGTTAGGAATTGTATTTTCCTTTCTCTTTATTCTTCACACTTTGTTTTACCCTCCTTCTTATCGAGTCGGTCAGGTCATAACAAGTATAGAAATGATTTCAAAATTTGCCACCAAGCTCTCCAATTGCACAAGATGTGATTTAGCCAACACGACAATTGTCGTAGGTCTTGGGATGACAAGGCCAGTGATTTAAGCCCACAAGAGCAATATGTGCAATGGTGATCATGCAAGACATAAGGGTCGGCAAGGTGCCAACTCAAGGAAAATATAGCAAATGGAAATACGGGGTTCGAACAGAGAGGGGGTATATCTTCGGACAAGAAGGAGTCATCAAAGGAATTGAGATCGGAGTTTGTGGTATCCGTCAAGAAAGCGACAATATACATACCTAAAGAGAGGTGCATTTTGAACAAAGAAGAAGTAAAAATGGATAGTCGTTGAGCAGGCAAGGCGCTCGGGTGGAAAGCAGTCGCCATCAAAGTTCAAGGCCACAACCAACCACCGCATTTAAACTAACATCTTTTTCTTTGTTTTGAAACAGGGGCATAGAGGTTATTGATCCGATAGAGCCAGCAGCTTCCAAAAAGCATAGGCTCATTTTGGTTGCGATGCGTATCTTACCACATTGGGAGAGGCAAAGGGCAAATTTGCGCCAAATTGGCAGGGACCACTTGTAGTATCACGGGTGTTGTCCAGTGGGGAATTGTATTTAACAGATGTTGAAGGAAAGTGCGTGGAGACTGCTATCAATTCAAATGCATTCAAAAGATTCTATGTATGATTCCTTTTCAATTTTGTATTTTGTTGTGATTTTGGAATTGAAATGACGAAGGCATTTTATTCTCTATCCAAACACTTTATCCATTGTTAACCCCTTTGAGCCTTAATGAATAAATTCTTTCATATCCCTCTCTCGGAATCATTCTAATGTAATAAGATCGAAATTGCCAGAATGAAAAATGAAATGATGGAAAAAATGACAAAAAAAAAAATGAAAAAAAAAATGATGAAAAAAAAAAGAAAAAAAAAAAGAAAAAGACAAAAATCGGGAAAAAGTCAAAAAGAAATCCATCTAACTTATGAAGTTGGGTGAACTACGTCTGACTTGATCCCGAAAGGGTACGTAGGCAGCCTCTCTGAGGTTCAATCACAATAAAGGAAAAAATCCAAAAATTCCCCACATATTGAAACTGGGGCAGAAGTTATGTTTAATAATTCCGAGAGTTGTAAATATGTTTAACCCTCGTTGAAATTTTGAGCCTTTATATCTTTCTTTCTTAACCCGTCCAAAAGTCGCGTTACAGTCCAAAGAAAGACCTTCTGATCGATTCTGAAATGATAACGAATACAACGAAGGAGGAATGAAGTATCGGACAATACCCGTGGAACAGAAAACAAAATACAAAAAGGAAAAAAAAAAAAAAAAAAAAAAAATGAGAGAGTCTCATCGGTGAAAACCTTAACCGGCACTGTGAGGCGACTGTGAGTTTGAGGGAAATAAAATGAGAGAGTCTCATCAGTGAAAACCTTAATCGGCACTGTGAGATGATTGTGAGGTTGAGAGAATAAATGAGAGAGTCTTATTGGTGAAAACCTTTCGAGGCACCGTAAGGCGATCATCGGAAAAGAGAAAAGGCAACAAAAAAGAGTATCGGGTTTGGGGTCAAAGGAAATTCAGAGTCAGAATAATGATTGGAACGAACTGGGTCGGAGTTTAAATACATGGCATGGTCGGCGGAATCAGCCAGCAAATACCCAGATAAGTTCAGTCATCTCTCCAGAATACCCTTACCTTTCTTTCATTTTTCTGCATTTCATTGTTTACCTTTTTGAGAGCTAACTACCAGCTCCTGATAACGGAAGTTGAAACAACACTGGATCAGAAAAGATAGAAGATTCGGGAAAGGAATAAAGAAGCTTGGCAAACATGGCCAAAGGAAAAGAAAACAAAACAAAAATGGAAAAATGAGAAAATACAAAAGAGTTTGCAGGGGACAAGCAGTTAGAAGTCATGCGACATCAGAAAAGCAAAAACAAAGGAAGCAATAAGAAGCGGGGACGACAGGTGCCAGTTGCCAGCAGTTTATATCTAATAAATTTTGTTTCATGCAGGAACAAATTGTCACTAATCACTTTAAAGTGAATGTGACCAATGTGGAAAATTTAAAATACCAAAAAGAGGAAGTCTGCCGAATAAGTGGAGAAATTCACAGGCAAGAGATAAGTTGGTAAAAGAAAATACCAAAAAGAGGAGGTAACATCTTTTAAAGTCCACTCCCCAGTCCTCAGGCTGAGGGAATATATTTTGCATTGCACGTTTAATTTCTGTTAGGCGCCCACCTTCAAATTCGGGAATATTTTCTGCATTCGCATTGCACGTTTAAATTTCTGTTAGGCGCCCACCTTCAAATTCGGGAATATTTTCTGCATTCGCATTGCACGTTTAAATTTCCGTTAGGCGCCCACCTTCAAATTCGGGAATATTTTCTGCATTCGCATTGCACGTTTAAATTGCTGTTAGGCGCCCACCTTCAAATTCGGGAATATTTTTCTGCATTCGCATTGCACGTTTAAATTTCTGTTAGGCGCCCACCTTCAAATTCGGGAATATTTTCTGCATCGCATTGCACGTTTAAATTTCCGTTAGGCGCCCACCTTCAAATTCGGGAATACTTTCTGCATCGCATTGCACGTTTAAATTTCTGTTAGGCGCCCACCTTCAAATTCGGGAATATTTTCTGCATTCGCATTGCACGTTTAAATTGCTGTTAGGCGCCCACCTTCAAATTCGGGAATATTTTCTGCATTCGCATTGCACGTTTAAATTGCTGTTAGGCGCCCACCTTCAAATACGGGAATATTTTTCTGCATCCGCATTGCACGTTTAATTTCTGTTAGGCGCCCACCTTCAAATTCGGGAATATTTTCTGCATTCGCATTGCACGTTTAAATTTCTGTTAGGCGCCCACCTTCAAATTCGGGAATATTTTCTGCATTCGCATTGCACGTTTAAATTCTGTTAGGCGCCCACCTTCAAATTCGGGAATATTTTCTGCATTCGCATTGCACGTTTAAATTCTGTTAGGCGCCCACCTTCAAATTCGGGAATATTTTCTGCATTCGCATTGCACGTTTAAATTCTGTTAGGCGCCCACCTTCAAATTCGGGAATATTTTCTGCATTCGCATTGCACGTTTAAATTCTGTTAGGCGCCCACCTTCAAATTCGGGAATATTTTCTGCATTCGCATTGCACGTTTAAATTTCTGTTAGGCGCCCACCTTCAAATTCGGGAATATTTTCTGCATTCGCATTGCACGTTTAAATTTCTGTTAGGCGCCCACCTTCAAATTCGGGAATATTTTTCTGCATTATCATGGTTTATATATTTAAAAGCCCACACTGGGGCAGAAAAAGAAAAAAAAGAAAGGTAGTTTGTTGTTTTGTTTTGAGCAGGTTCAGCTCGGGATCAAGAAAAACAAGAAAATCAACAAAAAAGAGAGTCATCAAGAGAAAACAAGAAAATCAACAAAAAAGAGAGTCATCAAGAAAACAAGAAAATCAACAAAAAAGGAAGATTCTGCATCACCGGAAAGGAAGAAGAGCAAAAGCTAGATTAGGAACAATTGTAATTGTAGGATCATAGCTTAGAATAGCTTCTTCATTTTACATTTTTACCCTGGTGTAATAAGGAGTCAGTCAGCAATGACAGCAGTAACAGCAGCAACAGCAGTGAGATCACAGTCCTTGGTAGTCCTAGCTACCAGACCTTCCCGAACTACACTGACCTGATTTCTGTTTAGCCCAGGATATGTAGGCAACCTCTGAAGCAGGGCGCGGTCAAAGATTTTCAAAATGCTTCGCAATGGAATACTCGAACGGGTAAAAATCGTTCATAGTTGCTCACTTATCTTTGCATGGAAACTCTTCGTGTCCCCGAGCAAAGAGGGGCAGCTGTGAGCACGTGATTTTTACCCTACATATGAGTTATTCCTATAAAATTCCAAATAAATGACTTTTCTTTATTTATAATTTTGTGTGAATTTTGTGTTAGTTGTTTGCATGTTATTTGCGTGTGATAAATGAAAATACAAAAATTTTGCATCTTTAGGAAATTAATTCTTTTTTTAACAAATTAGAGAAAAAATCAAAAAAAATTAGTTAGCTTTAAATTGAAAATTGCCAAAAAAGAAGGTAATTAGTTTAGTTTTAATTAATTCCAAATAACTACAAAGTAGGGAAAATATAAGATAAAAAAAAATACAAAAGAATAAAACACAAAAAATACAAAGAGAATAAGAGAGAGTGGCAAAATAAAGGCAAAATTGGGCCAAATGAAATACCCCAGCCCCAGGCCCAAACGAAACCAGCCCCGTCCGCCCAAGCCCAACGACCCAGCAGCCCAATACCCAGCCCAACACCCTTGTCCAGTGATTAAATCCCAGCCGTCCTAGATCTTGATCTAACGGTCCAAAATTGGTCTTGCAAATAAATTATACAACATACCTTAAGACAAAACATAACACCTAAACCTTAAACACATTTCACACACGCACATTTCTGTCCAAACAGCCGTCCGTCTCTCTCTCTGACTCCACTGCCGTCGCCGCTAGGTTTCCGCCGCGGGTGGCGGCGGCCGGCTCCCATTTCCGTCAAAATTCATACCAAAATAATCCACACGTCCCCCTCATCCCATTTCTACCACCATCCTCCTTCAAATACCAACCAAACTCCTCAAAAGCTAAGCCCTAATCCCGCCGCCACCCCTCCCCATGGCGGCGCCGCCACCCAAACCACCCCAAATCAACCCCTACCCTTCTCTCAACACCTCTCAACCGTGACACAAGAAAATCGAGTCCCAAAGACTGCCGAGAATTACCAAGACAATCTGGTCTTCAAGAAGGTTTGTCGATTCAAGGAAAACAAGTGAAAAGGCTCGAGTTCATTCAAGAGATGCAAGAAGAAATGAAGAAAAATCAGAAAACAAAAAAAAAACAGAAAAAATAAAGAAAAGAACCGAAAAAAGCTAAGTTCCCTCTTTAGTTTCTATGTCTAGTTTGTATGTTCTTTCTTTTTTGATAAGGGTTTATCTTTTTAATTTTTGCATTAAATAAGATTCGGATAAATTTTCAATATGATTTTCATTCGTTTGTTTCATTCTAAAATCAATTAATCTTGTGCTAAGTGTTAATGTTTTGTTAATTCGTTTGTGTTTCGGTTTTGCTCATTTTTAGTTGATTATTGTTCATTTTTAGTTTACATTAGTTTAATTAGATATAGATTTCTGAGTTTTGTTAATTTTTTCGGCCATGTTCCAATTTTTAGATTTTTGTTAGTTTTTGTAATTTTCAGATTCTTAGATTTAAAGAAAATGGCCTTTTTCTGATTTCTGTTAGTTTGTTGGATTTTTATGATTTGTTAAGTCTTGATTGATTAATCCGTTGATAATGGGAAATGTTTGAACCTGTGTTGATCCTACCTTTTAAAATTGATTAGTTGGTGATTGTCGGATTCATTTTGGTAGTTTAATTGTGATTAGTGGAACTATGTTAGTGAATGCATTATTGATTAACACTTAGGGGTTGATTGGTTATAGCTGTTAGATTAGTGATTTAGGTTCAATTAGTGAATTCGACTTTAGACTAGTTTATATTCAAGTTAGGTCGATAGTTGAAATCACTCGATTCGTAGCAACCTAAGGCGTTTACTTGATAGATTCAATTTCGTTTAGTTATCTCGATTAACAAGACTCACCATCTATCAAATTGTTCCTCGAGTCTTGTTAATTGAATAATTGAACAAAAGTGGCTATGTTTGTAAAGCTGCTTAGGGTTGGTTATGAATGTAATGTGAATTTAGTTATTGAATTAATCTGAATTTAAGTTAGTTGAAGGGCCAATTGGCTAATTGAGCAATAGTCACTTAATTGTGGCTATTTGCTAAATACAAATCTGAAAATGGGTTAAAATAAGAAGAAAAGGCAGAAATTAGGGAAGTAATTAGCATTAAGAAGTAGGGATAAATGGGGAATAAGAATTGGTATAGTGGTAATAAGTTTAAAAGAGGAAAGGGTACAAGTGGGATAGGAATTGGCATAATTGTGATAAATATAGAGCTTTTAGGGTAATATGGGCATAACAAAAGGTATTTTAGTAGATAGTAAAAGGAAATGAGGGCACAATGGGAATTCTAAGGGAAATAGAACATGGTAGATTATTCTAGAATGGGTCTTAGTGTAGAATCCAATGAATTAATGGCACTAACTTGTGCAACAAGTCAAGATTTGAAGGGTTTTTAATAAAAATTCAGATTCTCTTTTATGCCTATAAATAGGTGATTTTAGCATTAATAAAGGGGGGGGCCTACTGATTTTAGAATTTTCTTTTAGGATTTGGAACCCAATAAACCTTAGAAAAATCACAAAAATACTGGTCAAATCTGAAATTAACCTTTCAGGTTCTTTTTCTTTTAGTTTTACCATCAAATTCATATAAAAAGAAATCCCAAAAATAGTAGATTGGGCATAAATCAGTGAGAAACAGTTTTCGAGTGAGATTTGGCTTTCTTTTTTTTGAAATAACTGGAATTCTTAAAGCACTCTCTTGGTTTGACTGATGATCTCAAATGTTGCTGAGATTGTTTACTGTTGGAATTACTGCTGCACTGCCTGAATAAATCATATTTTTGCTGCTGTATGTACTAGATCTAATGGATCTACCTTGATTTCAGGTACACATTTGTAACTTCAGGCTTATGGAAATAAATTGAAGTGATTGATCCCTTCTCTTATTGGTCTCTACTGTTTTTCGTTTGTGTATTGATATTGATTTAAGAAGTTTATTGTGAATATTAGACTGCTTAACATTTGTAATTGAGGTTTGGACTTTTAAGTTAGTTGAATTATTTTAAATTCTGCTAGTATATGGATTCGGAAGTTTTTTGATTGTTAGATGCATTGAATTAGTATGCTTATAGCATAGTTGAAACCGTGTAATAGCATCTGTGGAATTTATATTATTAGGTTCCAATGTAAGTTCCGTAAGGAATAGATTTGAAATAGGTGTATATTGAGCACTTCAAATGTGATGGATTCGTTGATAAATGTCAAAGAAAGGGTCAAATACTACACTGTTTTGCTAAGAAAGGATCAAATACTGCTCGATAATAAAATCAGATACTACACTGTTTTGCTAAGAAAGGATTAGATACTGCTCGATAATAAAATCAGATACTACACTGTTTTGCTAAGAAATTAGTTTATAATAGCTTTGGCAAGTATTTGATGTATCTTCATTTCAATTTAGTCGAATAAGAGCCGTAATTACGCAATAGCTAGTTCACACTTCATTGTAAGTAATAGGTTCACTTTTCACTATACGTAATAGCTGATTCAATTATGACAGATTCACACTTCACTGTAAATACATAGCTGATTTTGTTCCTTTGTTAACTATTGCCTCTCCTGATCTTATGTTTGGACTTGTCTTAAGCCCATTAATGCTTGAATTGATAGACTAAGGTAGTTTTCTTAATAACAATTAATTAGGATTTTCTTTCCTTTATATACAAAAACAAAACAATAGAAATTTAGTCACTTTAGGTATGACCTTTTAATAAAAGAATGAGTTGAGCCTCGCCGCACAAAAAAAAAACAAATACATAATTGCGGGGCCCTCAAATAAATTTGTTATAAAAGGCATAGACTCGGAAGGACCGTTTAGTAAATTTCACGGTCTTTCCCAAAGTTAATAAAGCCGATAGACTCTTTAGGGACGATTTTAATAAAAATACTTTCCTAATAATGAGTGTGCACTTGGTGCGACTCAAATCCAAATCTCGGTAAAGCCGAAATACACCAAAAGTCATAGGCGTACTGGTTGCGGTATGACTCGAGGTGTGTTTTCGCGATACCGCAAATTCCTTAAAAATAAATATTTGACGTAAAAACACATTATGTTGTTAGAATCTATAACTGAGTCAAACAAAAATCAAAAAACGACAGTGGAGCGACCGTGCTAAAACCACGGAATCCGGGAGTGCCTAACACCTTCTCCCGGGTTAACAGAGTTCCTTATCCGGACCTCTGCTTCGCAGACATTTCAAAGAGTCAAAATTCCTCGGATTCGGGATTAACCGGTGACTTGGGACACCAGTGTCATTCCCAAGTGGCGACTCTGATTAATCTCTAAATATATCCCGAACCGATTGTCCTTAAATTGGAAAAACTCCTTCCCTTACGTTATTTTATCCGTCTCGGGTAATTGAGCGTCGGGGTATACCCTACAAGTGTATTTATACACCTTACGCATGTGCGGGGTAGTAAAAAGGGAGGTGTGACACCACCCGCTCCCAAATATCACAGTAATTATATCTTGTGGTAGGCGTACCACCCGCTCCCAAATATATCAATAATTATATCTTGTGGTAGGCATACCACCCACTCCCAAATATATCAATAGGCTACCGGCAACTATGGCCAATGCCAAGATTTAAGTCACTTTGTGGTCGGCGTGCCACACGATCCCAATTCAATAATATATAAGTGGTCGGCACGCCACACGATCCCAATTCATAAATATATATATATTACCGGCATTTAGCCAATAATCTCTATATCAACAATATTTATAATTACCGGTTTTAAACCAATAATTGATAATAATTTCAATAATTTATCTTCATTACCGACATAACACCAATAACTCTTAATCAACAATTTATTCATAACTGAATTCCTATTCCTACAACTAGGATAGAACAAACACTTACCTCGAAAGTTTACGAATGATTCAATCCGTAGCAATGCCTTTTCCTTTCGAATTTGACTCCAATCCAATCGTATCTATACACAATTGATTTAATATCATCAATACTACTCAACAAACTAATTCCTAAGACCAATTACGACTTTTACAACATTCTGCTCGGAATAGTAATTTTCGACCCCGGGCCCACATGGTCGGAACTCGGGGTTAGGACCAAAATTCGGTTACCCATCCCCCCACGAGTTCATGTATATGATTTGTTTCAAAATTGGACCTCAATTCGAGGTCCAATTTCCCAATTTACGAAAAACCCTATATTTTAACAAAAAACAAGAGATTCTACCATGAAAACCTTTGATTTCTATTGAAAAACATGTTTAATGATGTTAGGAATTGAAAGAATTAAGTAAAAAGTGACTTACAATTGTTTTGATGAAGAAGAAATCCGTGAAGAATCGCAATTGGGTGTTTTTGTTTTGTAAAAAGTGAAGAAATGAACTGAAAATCGTGTTTTACAGGTCTCTGTGTTCGCATTTGCGAACATGGGTTCGCAATTGCGAACCCCGACCAATTTCTGGAGTTTGAAAAATAAGCTAAGTCTGGGAAGTTCGCATTTGCGAACTTTTGTTCGCATTTGCGAAGCCAAGGCAAATGTGGGAGCTTCGCAATTGCGAACATATGTTCGCAATTGCGAACAAGGCTGCTTCCAGGGACCTTCGCATTTGCGAAGCAAGCCTTTTCACTGGAGGCCTCGCAATTGCGAGATTTGGTTCGCATTTGCGAACCCAACTGATCCTGGGCACCTTCGCATTTGCGACCCAGGGTTCGCATTTGCGAACCCTGCCTTGACCTGCCACCTTCGCAATTGCGAGAAATACTTCGCAATTGCGAAGACAACAGCTGGGTGAAAAACCAGCAGTACAAAAATTCAGAATTTCATCCAACGGCCTATCAAATCTTTACCCGAGCTCCCCGGCTCCAAACCAAATATGCACACTAACTCAAAAACATCATACGAACTTGCTCGCGCGATCAAATCGCTAAAATAACATCAAAACCAATGGATTGAGCCTTAAAACTCAAGAATTCTTTCAATTTTCATAATTTCCAAACTTTCCAATTTAAGGCCGAAATGCGTCAAACGACGTCCGTTTTCAACCAAACTTTACAGGAAGCGCTTAATCAATATATATGACATGTACCGGGCGTCGGAACCAAAATACGAGCCCGATACCAGTACTTTTTAATCAAAATTCAGTTTTATTTTCCTTAAACATTTTCAGAAAACAATTTAACAGAAAAATTCTTTTACCGGGGTTCTAGACCTCGGATTTCAATTCCGGCATATGCCCAAGTTCCATATTTTTCTACGGATTTTCTGAGACCGTCAAATCACGGATTCGGGTCCGTTTACCAAAAATGTTGACCAAAGTCAACCATATCAATATTAATATCAAAATTCTTCAACTTTTTCACATCTTTCACATATTTCAACATAAAACTTTTTCAGCTTTGTGCCCGGACTGTGCATGCAAATCGAGGCAACTATAAATGAGGTTTTCAAGACCTCAAAAGCTCGGAATGATTAATAAAACAAGTGATGACCATTTGGGTCGTCACATGAAGGAACCACTCAGGTCAAACAATCTAAGATTGACATGCTCACCACAAAATATGAGCTCTTTAGGATGAACGATGATGAATCTATACAAGATATGCACACTAGATTCACCTCTATCATAAATGAGTTTCATTCACTTAGAGATATCATTTCGAGAAATAAGCTCGTAACAAGGGAATACTTTTCTGCATTCGCATTTCCTGCATCAGGCGCCCACCTAGATAACAAGGGAATACTTTTCTACGTTCGCATTTCATGCATCAGGCGCCCACCTGGATAACAAGGGAATACTTTTCTGCATTCGCATTTCATGCATCAGGCGCCCACTTGGATAACAAGGGAATACTTTTCTGCATTCGCATTTTATGCATCAGGCGCCCACCTGGATAACAAGGGAATACTTTTCTACATTCGGGTTTCATGCATCAGGCGTCCACCTGGATAACAAGGGAATACATTTCTGCAATTTTAATTTCTATTTAGGCGCCCACCTGTATAACAAGGGAATACATTTCTGCAATTTTAATTTCTGTTCAGGCGCCCACCTGTATAACAAGGGAATACTTTCTACAATTTTAATTTCTGTTCAGGCGCCCACTTGTATAATAAGGGAATACATTTCTACAATTTTAATTTATGTTCAGGCGCCCACCTGTATAACAAGGGAATATATTTCTGCAATTTTAATTTCTACAATTTTTGGTTTATGTTAGCTAACATGAGTAACACAGTAAAGCCCACACTGGGGCAGAAGAAAAAGTTTGTTGTTTTGTTTTGTTTTGAGCAGGTATCAGTTTGAAGGCGAGAAGTACCATCAAAAATCACAAAAAAGGGAAGCAAGGAAAAGAAAATCAACAAAAAAGAAAGACAGCCGCACAGAAATCAAGGAAAAAGAGACAAAAAAGAATAAAGAGACAAGAAGTTAGATAGGAACAATTGTAACTCGTAGAATTATAGCTTAGAATAGCTTCTTCATTTACATTTTACCCCCTGGTTTAATAAGGAGTAGGTCAGTAGGTCATAACAGTGTCAATGCAACAGTAAGTCTGGTAGTTTTTAAACTACCGGACCTTCCCGAACTACACTGACATGATTCCTGTTTAGCCCAGGATATGTAGGCAACCTCTAAGGCAGGGTGCGGTCAAAAGGTTTCCATAAATTCTTCTCACGGAATATGCCACTGGGAAAAAGTCTCTCATTACTGCTCACTTGTCTTTGCACTGAAACTCTTCGTCTTCCCGAGCAAAGAGGGGCAGCTGTGAACTCGTGATTTTTGCCCTAAGCAATAAATTCCAAAATTAAAATAAATAATATTTTTGGGTGCAATTACATGTCTTGATTGAAATTAAACGCATTTGAATTAAGTAGTTAAAAAGAAAATTAACAAAAAAAGAGCATTAATAGCAGAAATTAAGGAACAATTAGTAGAAAATTGTCAAAAATATCAGAAAATTAGTGGAAGTAGGGAATTGAATAATTGAAAATAATACAAAAAGAAAAAATGAAATACAAAAGAAAATACCAAAAACAATAATTAAAATACAAAGAGAATATAAAGAAAATACAAAAAAAAAAAGAGGACTAGGCCAAGTGCCAGCCCAAAAACACTGGCCCAAACCAGTTGAGATACCCGGTCCAAGGTATTTAAATTGAAATGATCTCAGCCGTCTATCACACCAAATTCAATGGCTGAGACCTTAGCTGAAGTTAATTAATTAATCAAAATCCAAGATCGCATCTGAACCGTCCATTCTTTCTAATCCAACGGGTGTGAGTTAATCTCCATTCTTAATTGAAACTACGCCGTTTAGGGAGAACTAATCCTGGCCATCGATCTTACCTAATCTAACGGTCGGAGACTCATCAAATGCCCCGTGTATAAAAGGCTTTGGTCTCTTAGAGACCAGCCATTTCGTTCAAACCCTAACCCTAGCCGCCCTGTCCCTTCTTCTTCTCTCATCTCCCACCTTCTCGAAGCCTCGCCGGCCATGGAGACTGTCCACCCTCCACGGCAGTCTCCGGCCACCTCCCACCTCCCTCTCTTCTCTATTCTACTTCTTCACCCCAAACTACCATGAAAACCCCAAGAAACCATAGAAAAACCTAGCTTCTTGAAACTCCGGTCATCGGAGTTCATCTCCGGTGACCAAATCTATGAGAACGGCCTCCAAACTAACACCATAGAACCACCATCCCCCGATGTATCACCCTACCTAACCCACTTCCCTTGAATATCACCCCAGCTTCTCGAATATTTGAAAGAAAGTCGCCGGAACCCTAACTCCGGCGACTCAAACAAACCACTAACCCAAAAATCCCACGTTTTCCACCTCTAACACTCATCCCCAAACAAAAAGACTTCAAAGCTGAAGCCTTGAATCTGAAAGAAGAAAACCATAAAAAAGAAAAAAAGAAAAGAAAAAACTGGAAAAAGAAAAAAAAGAGAAGAAAAAAGAAATAAGGAAGCTCAGTAGTCAAATCCTGCAAGCTAAGTTTTCCTCTTCCCCTTTCTTGCTTATTTTCTGTGATTTTTGTTTGTCGTTGTTTGATTCTTTTGTTTCTAGTATGTTCTAGTAGGTTAGCAGTTTAAACAACTGAATGATAGATTAGGGTCTTCGTCCTTGAAAAAATCCCCGTTTGTTCTGTTTCTCTATTAAGATCTGTCTTTCTTTAATTAACCCTTCTTCATCTTCATGTCTATTATCATGTCTTTTACTTAGATTTTCTTCTTTAGACGTATGAATCACTGCATGTTTAGATTAGTTCTTATCTTCTACAAATTTCTGTTATTCTGTTTAAGCCATGCTTCCTTTTGAAGCTTATTTTATAAGTTTTTACCCATCTGTGCTGGGTCAAGAACATGTAAACATGATAATGGTTTTCAGTAGCCTTTTTGAACATAAGAAAGTTCTGACTATGCTTGTTTCATGATAGATTGATACACTGTGTTATGGAATCTGAATTATGTGTCTTTGATTAAAATTCAACAATATTCAACTTCCTCTCTGAGTTTTGGTTAATTGATAAGTAACTCTGATTTCATGGCTATGTATGCAATCTGGTATGAAAATGGTTGTGTTTGCAACAATTTTGTGTTAGCTGATTACTGTTTATACGTAGTGTGCTTAGGTGGAATTGGTTATAGCTGCAGTAGTGTAATAACCTGTAAAGTGGCCAATTTTGAAAACATATTTTAAGTAGTTAAAAATGGGTTAAAATTGAAAACCACAAAAAGAGGTTATAAGTGAAATGAATAACAAATAGTGGCCAGTCTTGCAACTGACCAGCTCTAATAATTTTGAAACACTGGCTAAGTGTTAAATAGGCCAGGTGTGTAATAAAATTGACTTAAGTCTAGTTGGCTAGACTTGCAAAGTCTTAGCCAGCTGTATTCACTAATTGGCCCAAATTGCAAGGCTAAGTCCAAACTTTGGACTGGCCAAGTCATAAATAAGTTAGTTCTAAATAATTAAGCAGGCTAGTTCTGCATACTAGCTTCAATAACAGAAAATGAAACAAAAGTGTCTAAAATCAAAATGAATTGAAGTTTAATCTGGCCAGGTCTTAAATATTAGTGTAAATGCTGGTCAATAGCTAAATAAGAGCTGAACATAGGAAAACCTGACCTGGACAGGTCGGGTAATTAGTGAATGCCCTTAAGGGCATATAGGGAATAGAAAATGGCAAAGTTGTGGATTTAATAGAGCCTATAGGGATACTAAAGACATTTAGGCTCATGATTTATGCAATTTTGCACAAGATTAAGGGCACATTGGTCCTAAAGAAAAGGTAACTTAGTAAATAACACTAATAAGTAGGGGCACACTAGTAAAAGCCCCAAAAAGGAATCAAATAGAACCTTCCAGCACATGCTGGAAGGCATCTCATAACAGAAAATGGGACTAAAGTGTGAGTTTTGGTAAAAAAGGAGGGGAGGAAACTAGAATTACTTTCTATCTTTTCCCCCCAAAAATTTCACCATCTCTCACCTATAAATACCCCCATTTAGAGCCTGTGTAAGGGGTTGGATTTTGGAAATCTAAATTTTCAAAAAAAAAACTTCATACACTATATCGTAGATAGCTGCCTGGGTTTTCAGTTTGAAGATCATATTGAAAGCTATTTTGGATTTCTGCTCTTCATTGGGTCTCTATTGCTTTGTTGTTGTGTTAAGATTCATTTGCTCGTTGGAATTCATTCTAGCCACTGTTGCATTGTCTGTGTTGATTCTAATTGTTGTACCTATTCCATCCCTTAGAACTCATCGAATTTCTTTGTTGAATCAGGTACATATTCTCGTTCAAGCTATGTAATTCGAAGCTATTATGATGAAATGAAGAGCTTGCGAGTTTAAAGCCTTTTGTTATTTTATATTTTTTTGTAGGTGTTTAAATAGTTTGAATCTGTAATTCATTAGGATATCGTGTGTATATGTAGAAGCTCAAACAAGACAATGTAATAAGTAGTAAGTAGAGGTAATGTAGTTAAAGTAGCTAAAATCACTTAGTTAAAATAGGTTAAACCGTAAAACTAATCTAATTAATTTCGAAATAAGTCCTATAACACTGAACTCGTAAGTAACGATTTCAATTAACCTATGTAGATAGTTTAATTTGACACCTGATAGTTGGATTTAAACAAATTCTAAAACGGCAACAACAAAACGAAGTAATAGTTTAATTGTGACTGACTTTGTAATATCAAATGAACCAGACTCACAGTAAACTTAGTGATAAATATAACCAGCACCTGCAAATGAGCTATAAGTAAGTGAATCATCTTGTTTAGTTCTGTTTTGCATGATTAGATAATATCCTGTCATTTAGCTAAAAAACAACTTAGATCACAGTATAAATTAGTTATTGGAAAACAAAGTGAAAATAGTTTGTTAATCAAGTTTTATGCATATTAGACTATTAGGATTCCGAATTGATATTGTTAGTTTTGTACAGTGATTTTCTCTTAATGAATAAAGCATAATTTGAATCTACTCCTTTCGATTTCAAGTACTTGTTCATATCATGAGCTTTCGATTATTGTTCTCATTTTCTCTGCTTCGTTTTGGTCTGGGCCTAATGTGTAACGCAGGCCTGAATTGTGTTCGAATATCAGTTGGGCTTCTGAATGAACGCCTCAACATAATCTGGGTTATTGAGACCCAGATATCCACAGTAACCTGCTGAATATGAGCCCAAAAGTCCAGGCCCAGTAACAATAAAAATAATAAGGCCTGGACTCATTTTCTGGAAATGTAAGATAATTAAATCGATTAAGGGAAAAATAGTGATAGAAAATATAGTTATACATTAAGGATGGACTGTAAAAGACGAATGGGATAAGCCTCGCATAGTAACAAAAACAGCAGGGCCCCCATATAAATGAATGATTAAGTATATAATAGATTCGGGAAAGTTGATAGCAAATTCCACAACCTTTCCCAAATATTTAAAGCAGTTAGACGATCATTAGGCACGAATTAATAAATATACTTTCCTTAATACGAGTGTGCACTTGGTGCGACTCAAATCCTAAATCCCGGCGAAGCCGAAATGTATTAAAGGTCACAGGCGTACTGGTTGTGGTGTGACTCGAAATACGTTTTCGCGACGTCGTTCATAAAACTATTAAAGCTTGAAACATGTACACATTGTAAAAGGCATATAATAAGTCATATAAAATCGAGAACGACAGTTGAGCGACCGTGCTAGAACCACGGAATCATGGAGTGCCTAACACCTTCTCCCGGGTTAACAGAATTCCTTATTTAGGTTTCTAGTTTCGCGGACTGTAATACAGAGTCAAAATTCCTCGGATTCCAGATTAACCGGTGACTTGGGACACCATTATCTTCCCAAGTGGCGACTCTGAAAATTAAATAAAATTCTGGACCGATTGTCCTTTATTTGGAAAAACTCCTTCCTCTTTCTTATTATATCCTTCTCAGGTATTTGAACATTGAGGTATACCCTATTCTCTTAATTGGGAACTTTCTTTAAAAGGTCGGGGTAGTAAAAAGGGAGGTGTGACAACAACGATATCAATGTATTGTACTCAATTGACAATGGAAATTTAACATGACAATTAGCAGGTAAACTATAGCCCACTGAGTTATTCTCCACCACAACCTCACCACCCCATTTTAATGAAAGTCTTATCTTACGCTCTTCAGACATAATGAAAAAATGCTGTAGAATTTAATAATAATAGAGCAACAAGAGTTAAATAAATTTTGGATTGCATTTCTATACGATTGTAACTTCTTTATATAAAAAACGAAGAGCTGGGAAGTTTTTTTTTAATATACAACGCCAAAGAAGTTGACGTTATACTTTGTGAATTATTATACACTGCTTTAATGCTGGGGTTAGAAATAATAGAGTGTACAATGACCGGAATTATGGCGTTGAATCAGTGCGTCAGGTTCAACGCCAGAAAACCTAGCGTTGTATATTAACGGTGCTGTTACCGTTGATATACAACGCCAGGTTTTCTGGCATTATATAGAGAATGGTCTTTTTTTTTTCTAAAACTTAAATGGGTCGTTTGAGTCTAAAAAGAACCTATTTAGGTTCCGGACTCCTAGAAATATAGCAAAAGAAAAAAACAATAATTGCACCTCAAAGTACTGCACCTGCAACAAGAAATAGATCAAAAATAGGAGAAACTAATATAACCTACACCTTCAAATGTGATCTCGTTTTATTTCACAATGCTGTGTAAATCGAACAATCACAATTTATCAAATATATAAAAATTGCTCACTTTTACATAACTTTTTTTTTTTTTTTGCTGTAAGTGGAAAACGCTGTATTACTAAACCATTTTTCTTAAAATATGAATATATATAGGTCGCCAAGGACTCTGACATACTGTAAAAAATGAACCTATATCTTCAGAGCATCTAAGATTATGACATTAAATGAGACCGGGTATCGACCTACTCATAAGTTTGTAGCAAAACTCAGAAATATATTTAATAGACTTATTTCAAATTTAATGCCGAACCATTTTTCTCCTTAACCTCATGGTTTTGGTGCCCTTCTACGCTTATCTCTTCTCCTCCACACGAATTTTCAACTTCTTATTATCTCAAACTGCCGGTTTGGTGAACAGAAAGAAGAAACCATTCCATACTTTTTGTTGCCTCATTCTAAAGCCATTTTTCAGATTTTTCATCTTCAACATCAACTAGAAAAGTTAGTCAATTAGTCTCTAATAACTTAAGAAAAGTGTGCTTACTTTTTGTGCATGGCTATATCTGCAAAAATATTTTCTCCTACATATGTTTTTGTGCATGGCTATATCTGCAACAATTACTTGTTTCTTTGTATTCTTACTTCAGATCATGGAAAGAAGAAAACAAATTGACGGAGAAAGAGAGAAAGGAGAATTAGCAAACTTGGAGGTATGTCATAATTAATTTGTGCTAGTAATATTGGTTTAAGGTGTCTATCCTACGTAGGTCAAGAATAACTATTTCTAATAAACTTTTCACCTAACGTTCTAAACCCAAATAAAATATTAATTAAGTTAAGGAACTAATTGAAGAATCGATTAAATTAAATAACTAAATAATGGATTATAGTTTCTATATATGGGTGAAAGGTAATATTTCTTCTTTTATTAATTTGATTAACTTTTATGGTTGTATGGCAACTGATAAAATGTTCATATATAGGTTACTTTATTTACCAAATTAAATTTATGTCGGGGTTTTAAATCTATAAACCAAATCAAACCCGTAAAACTCTGATTTTGGTTCTCTTTTCAGTTTTTTGGTTTGGTTTGATTTTCTCGAGTTTTCCACCATAATATCGGGAAAAATATAATTAATCCTCCAAGTATTTCTCTTATCCCTATTCAACAATTATAGTTCATTAATCATTCATTTTCGTTGTCATTGAGCTTCAAGAATTCTACAACGACTAAGCTAAAACAATGGAATGAGTTATATGGGGAAGGGGTCAAGTAAAAAGGAGCAATTTTGTTAAATTTATCATTAAATGAAAAGAGGTAAAATTTCGATTACTTAGTTGAAAATCTGGTTTTTTTTTTAATTCACTCTAAATTATAAGCTAAAACTTAGACTGTTATATTAAAATACATATATTATTAAAATAGTTATTGGGATTAATATTGGTGAATGGAGGAAAGAAAGTGGTGCTTTGGAAAGAGCACATGTCCCTCATTGTTGGTGGAATGTGTTTATATTGAAAAAACGGAAAAAGGGCCTAAAATGCCCCTTAACTATCAGTTTTGGTCTAAAAATGCCCCACATCCACCTATTGGGCCAAATATGTCCTTCTTTTAATGTTTTTGGCTCATAAATGCCCTTTGAGTTAACGGAAGGACACGTGTCATCCTCTTATTGGTGCATTCTAAATATTTCATAATTAATTAAAAAGACACATTATTCATACATGAAAAATAAATAAAAATTTTCTAAAATACTTACAAAAGTTAAAAACTGGAAAAAAAAATCTTATTTTAGTAAAAACCTTTTGTAAAAAATCTTATTTTAGTAAAAAACTAGATTTTTTATTTATTTAAAAAAAAACTATTTTAAACTTTTTTTTAAACTGGATTTTTGCCCCCAACTATCAGATTTGGTCTAAAAATGTCCCTTATCCACCTATCGGGCCAAATATGCCATCTGTTAATGTTTTTGGCTCACAAATGCCCTTTGAGTTAACGGAAGGACACGTGTCATCCTCTTATTGGTGCATTCTAAATATTTCATAATTAATTAAAAAGACACATTATTCATACCTGAAAAATAAATAAAAAATTTCTAAAATACTTACAAAAGTTAAAAACTGGAAAAAAAAATCTTATTTTAGTAAAAAACTTTTGTAAGTATTTTAGAAAAATTTTATTTATTTTCAGGTATGAATAATGTGTCTTTTTAATTAATTATGAAATATTTAGAATGCGCCAATAAGAGGATGACACGTGTCCTTCCGTTAACTCAAAGGGCATTTGTGAGCCAAAAACATTAACAGAAGGGCATATTTGACCCGATAGGTGGATGGAGGGCATTTTTAGACCAAATCTGATAGTTGAGGGACATTTTAGGCCCTTTTCCGTTGAAAAAAATATTTCCCTTAGTGTTAAATGCATTTGAAAAAGAGTAAGGCTCGCTATCAAAGATGCTTTATCATCTATCTTTTTGGTTGGGAAAAAGTATAAATAAATACCCTCCCAATGTGTAACCGACCTTTTCTTTTCTGGTGTCTTATTACTCTTTCTAAATTTATTATTTTCAAAATTTTGAAAAAGACTGTAACCATGTGTCGCCGTTCTTCCAAAAAACAGTTTAGTTCATGAACATTTTATCATACATTTTCAAGTGCTTTAAATTTAATTTTGGTTCTCAAAATCCACCAAATCCGCAGTAATCAAGCTTAAATTTCAACTACAATTTCACAACAACATCATCACCAAACCCCAGTAACAACCAAGAACTTCAACAAACTCTTTTATTTGTTCTAAGAGATTTTTTAAGTTTCAACAATATATAGTACATTTGAAATTCTTTCTTTAATTTTGAATATCGTCAGCAAATAAGGATCTAGAATGAGTTTAGTACTTGAATCTCAACTTCAAAACTTCAACAACCTTCGTATTTGCTTAACACCTCCAATTCTTTTTCAAGTTCGTACAAGAACAATGACAATAATAATTGTCCTTTTTTTTATCTTTGGAATTAAAAATTAAAGGAGGAAAATGAAATAGACTTAAAAAATTAAAAGTTAGACATATGAAACATTAGGTTAAGTGTTTGTCATGTTTCTCCTTTTTAATTATGGACTAATTTATAAAATGATCACTTAATAACTCACTGGTAATTTTTTGTGACCATACCATAAAATTAACTAGCTAGTTCTCACATATGTTGTGAATATTTCCTCCGTTGCTTCACCTCATATATACTTACACACAAGCACGGATCCCTTTCGTACAACTAATGACTTATGTTACTCTTCTAACTCCTCATATAGAATGAATAACTTTAAATAGTATGATCATAAGAAATATTAAGAGAAAGGTACCGTGCCTTCTCTTCTTTTACATGATTGTTCCTATATTCATTCTATTTTTTGCCACAGCAAAATAATACTACCAATATTGGGATAAAATTTGACAATGGAGCCATTGGTTTGTTATATAGGTGAAGGGAAATCAAGTGAGTTACGATCAAGCGGATTCAATATTGGTGGAGCCATGGCGAGGCACTGGCGGATCAAAATGGTATTACGAGCTGGAAAGTCCCATTAAAAAAATATTGATTGCTCATGGAGATTGTATCGAATCCATCATGTTCAGGACCGTTACTGAACAAGGTACTACCATAGACTCACCAAAGTTTGGTGGGAATGGAGGTCGAAGAGACAAGGTAGGTCCAAAAAAAAATTTGTGATCAACATATTAACATATTAATTTCTCATGATTGACAAGTTCTTCTCAATTTAACTTGTGTCATATCATAGGAATGAGCTTAAATTTTGTAATAAAAATTTAATTATCAAGATATGAAAAATGACATGTTATATGTCCGCTTAAGATGATAGTTTAGCATCTTTTTACATTTTCAGTGTAGAGAACATAAACTCTATAGTTACATAAGCACCTTTCAAGTCAAAGATATTGTGCGTATCTGCATATAAGGTTTCCTTCATTTAATATATATTCTCATGTTATTAAATAGCTTAACCATGATAAGTTAGTATGATTTGTTATAAATACCGAGTTGGGCGTGTATGTTTTGTTAGGGACATGTCCATTCACTGTTTTATGGCAAAAGAATAGGAACTTATTAATAGAATTATAAACTTATAGGTTTAACAATAAAATAAAAAATAAGTAAACATTATAAAGCATATCAATCCTGGTTGGTTATAATTTCAAGAGGTTCTTTTTATATATTTGAACATTATAAATAGACACCAGTTGAAGTTATTATTTTAATGCAGTTGAACATATGCATAATATGTTGGATTGCGTATAGGTGTTCATAACACGCAGCGGAAGAGAATAACAATTCTAGGCAGATTTTTCGTATTTAAAATTTATTTATATGTCAAAGATCGGATCTAAGACGTACCTCGTCGAGAGAGTCTCGTTTCAAAATTTATTCGATAGTGCGAAGACTATGCGTATCCACACCGAGACCGATCCTTGCTATCAACTCTTTGATCAGTGAAACTCGCGAACAAATTGGACGAAATATTGTGTTGAAATTTTTCTCAAAAAATCTCAACTCAAAAGTAGAAGAATAAAAAATATTTTTCTTGCAATTGTATTTTCTCTCTTGGCTTTGTATTGTATTCTCACTTTCACAAAGTGATTTTTCTTCTCAAGAATTAATAATGACAAATTTTCTCCATCACCATTTATGTAGCATCACCTATAAACCATATTCCTATTTGGTTGAGGTAATGATTTACTTAAGGTAAAAGTTTATTCCAAAATAAACTTTATGGAAGTTTTCGATGGAAAATTGAATTCTGTTGGAAACTTCCAAGGCCTTTTATAAATACCAATTTTAATTGACTATTATAAAGGTTTTTCTAATGGAAAACTTATATTCCATTCCT
>JASVEL010003657.1:0-68413 GCA_032618575.1 Nicotiana noctiflora | reverse complement strand
TCATAGCGAAGTGACTGAATGGAGGGGTTCCCCCAGTTGGTGTATCAAAGGGGCGAACTTTTGGCACTTCTCGCACTAGCGGACGTATTCCGCCGCGTCTTTTTTTATGGTGGGCCAGTAGTACCCAGCCCGTACCAGGCATTGCACGAGTGCTGGGTTGCTTGTTTGAGCACCGCAATGGCCTTCGTGAACCTCCTCTAGTACCAACATTGTTTGGTTGGGGCCTAGGCACTTGGCCAGGGGTCCTCCAAAAGTCCTCTTGTAGAGGTCATTGTTTATCATGCAGTCCCTTGCTGCCTGCATGCGAAGCTTTTTTGCTTCCTTTTTATCGAGTGGTAAATTTCCATCCTGCAAATACGGTACAAATTGGTTGCTCCAGTCCCAAGTTAGATGTAGGGAGAGTACCTCAGTATGGTCGATTGCTGAGTGAAGGAGGGTGACAGTGCTTTCTTTGTTTAGGCTTGTGGCGGCCGCAGCCAGCTTGGCCAGTCCATCTTCTTCGGCGTTATGTGCTATAGGAATCTGTTTGAAGCGGCACTCGTCGAGCTGTGCCATTATCTTGTGGATTCTCGCTTGATATTTCTGCAGCCTTTGTTCCTTGATCTGATAAGTCCCGGTGACTTGATTTACCACGAGTTGCGAGTCGCAGTGCAGGACAAATCGGCAAGCTCCGTACCTGATGGCTAATTTTATACCTGCAATGACAGCTTCATATTCTGCCTCATTGTTAGTCATCGCGGGGCATCGTATGGACTGGCGAATGATTTCGCCCGTAGGGACTTCGAGGACGAGTCTCAGTCCGGATACCGAGGCATTTGCGGCCTATTGTTGTAGAGGGTCCAGGGGTCGGTACTTGAGGCGGCATGTAGGACTTCCTTTTCCGCCTCTGGCAATATTTTGACAATAAAATCGGCCACGAAGTCGGCGAGGACTTGCGACTTGATGGCGGTCCTGGGAATATATGTGATATCGTGCTCGATGAGCTCTATGGCCCATCTGGCGAGCCGGTCCGATAGTTCGGGCTTGTGCAAGATGCTTCTCAGAGGAAAAGTGGTCACCACTTTGATGGGATGGCATTGTAAATAGGGTCTCAGCTTTATAGAAGTCGTGACCAGTGCCAAAGCCAATTTTTCGAGGTGTGGGTATCGTGTTTCGGTGTCTACTAGGGTTTTGCTAATGGAATAGATAGGTGATTGCATACCTTTTTCTTCGCGAACCAATACTGCGTTGACCGCGACTTCCGACACGGCTAGGTACGTCAGTAGAGGCTCACCTGGTTTCACTTTTGACAGCAGCGGTGGCGATGATAGATATGCTTTTAGCCCTTGCAGGGCTTTAATGCATTCGTCATTCTAGTGGAATCCATTGTCTTTTCTCAGTACACTGAAGAATTTGTGGCACCTGTCCGAGGATCGAGAGATAAAACGGGAGAGAGCGGCTATCCGACCTGTCAATTTCTAGACCTGTTTCTTGCTGTTGAGCATTTTGGGTATTGAAGCGATCGCCTTGATTTGGTCAGGATTGACTTCGATCCCCCTTTGGGATACGAGAAAACCTAAAAACTTTCCCGACGCCACGCCGAAGGCACATTTCTCGGGATTCAGTTTCATCCCATACTTTTTCAGTATTTCGAAGGCCTCATGTAAGTGGTCGATGTGGTCTCCCTTTCTGGCGGACTACACTAGCATGTCGTCGATGTAAACCTCCATGGTTTTCTCGAGTTGTTTCTTGAACATATTAATGACCAGTCCTTGATATTTGGCCCATGCGTTCTTGAGCCCAAATGGCATCACCTTGTAGTAGTAGGTACCCTGGTGTGTGATAAACGTGGTCTTTTCTTGATCTTCTTCGGCCATTAAGATTTGGTTATAACCGGAATATGCGTCCAAGAATCTTAGTAGTTCATGCCCGGCGGTGGCATCGATCAGTTGGTCGATGTGCGGGAGGGGGAAAGAATCCTTGGGGCACGCCTTGTTCAGGTCGGTGAAGTCTACACACATTCTCCATTTTCCGTTCTTCTTTTTGACCATCACTACATTGGCGACCCACTGTGGGTATTTTGACTCTTTGATAGAGCCGTTGGTGAGTAGTTTGTCTACTTCTTCGCGGACTGCCTCATTGATCGCAACGTTGAACTTTCTCCTGATCTATCGTACCGACGGATGTAGCGGGTCGACGTTGAGCTTGTGGGTGGCGATGTCTGGCGAGATTCCTGGCATGTCTGCATGGGAAAAAGCAAATGTATCTGCATGGTTAGTCAAAAATTCATGGTACTTACCCGGGTTGGTGAGCCCATGGCCGATGTATGCTTTCCTTTCGGGGTTGCGACGATCTAGCTGAACCGGATCGAGGTCTTAGATTGTGGCCTTACAGGCTTCCACGATGTCTGGGTCTCTGATGGCGTCGATCATTAGGTCCGTTTTGGTCCCCGACATGGATGATTGTTATGCCTTCGCACTTGCCCCGTTCAGCTGTCGGGTGTGGGCGCAATCTTGCGTTATCTTATAACATTCTTGTGCTGTGCGCGATTCTCCTATGATGCTGAATATCCCCCATGGGGTAGGGAACTTAACCACTTGGTATAAGCTTGAGGGGACCGCTCGCATGGCATGTATCCATGGACGTCAAATGATGACATTGTATGTCGTTTCTTGGTTCATTACGTGGAAGGTGGTTTCCAATATGACTCCCCCCACGAGAATGGGTAAAGTCACTTCTCCTGATGTACGTTCCACTGCATTGTTAAAACCAGTTAGAGTTATACAACGGGGTGTTATCCTGTCCTTGAGTCCCATATGCGAGAGGGCTGTCGGATGGATGATGCAGGCGTCGCTTCCGTCATCGATCATGACTCTCCGGACGTTTGTATCAATAATACGTAAAGTGATAACTAAAGCATCATAATGGGGAAAACACAAACAGTCGACGTCAGACTTATAGAAGGTGATACTCCCTTTGAGGTCATCGTACCGTACGTGGGAGATGGTCCTCTTCAGTCTGTGTGTGTTGGCGAATTTGACATGGTTGATAGCGACATCGGTTCCATCTCCAACGATCATGTTTACCCTCCGCATCGGGGAGGGTGGCTTTGGTGGTCCGCAGGACTGCTCTCGTCTGGGTGCGAAATTGGCCTTCCCCTTATCGCTGAGCAGCTCTTTTAGGTATCTTTGGTTTAGCATCCTGACGACTTCCTGTCGTAGACCTATGCAATCCTCGGTCCTGTGCCCCCGTTCTTGGTGGAATTCACACAGGATGTTTGATTTCCTCGTGGCAGGGTCCAATTTCATTTTCTGAGGCCACTGCACCTTGTAGCCAAGCTTTTCCAATGCGTACACAATCTCTGAAGGAGAGACACAAAAGTTATGTGATGAAAGTAAAGGGGGCGTACCTCTTTCGTTTCTGAGCGGGGCGAGATGATGTTGTAGTGCATCTGCATGACGAGGGGGCGGAAGAGGCGACCTCATATAGGGCTGATGTCGTTCTTTATTGGGGCGAGGGGGAGTTCCCGACGTCCCTCGTGACATCGATCTCTCCTTGTGTCTGGGTGTATGGTTGTTAGTCGTCGGGTTGGTCCATTGAGTTCATCTTCGTCTGCTCGTACCTCAGTGCCGTAGGCGTTATGGATCTCGTCCCAAGTTGTGGGAGGGTATTTCATGAGTCGGCTTAGTAGTTTCTTGGTTGCTCTGGAACCGTCCCTGCTGAGTCCGTTCTGAAAAGCGGCTACCACCATGCCCTCCGGTACGTTTGGTAGGCTCATCCTCACCCTATTGAATCTGGCGAGGAAGTCCCTGAGGCCCTCGCCTGTGGTTTGTCTGACGGCGAAGATGTCGCTTACCCGTGCTTCTGCCTTTTTCGCGCCGGCGTGTGCAGTGACGAATTTTTTCGCCATTTCTTCAAAGGTTGAGATTGCTTTTGCGGGCAGTTGAGAATTCCATGTCAAGGCTCCTCCGGTCAGTGTCTCGCTGAACTTCTTCAGCAGCACAGATGATACATGTTTCTTAGACAGGTCGTTACCTTTCACGGCGGTGATGTAATGGACGAGATGATCTTCGGGGTTGGTGGTCCCATCGTACACTCTCAGATAAAGAGGCATCTTGAAAGTTTTTGGGATGGTATAAGGGGCGGCCTCCTCGGAGTAGGTTGTTCTACGAACCTACCTACGTCACGTTTGGGTAGCAGTTTAGGCGCTCCAGGGATCTTGTCGACCCTATCCTGATGCTCCTTCATTTGGTCACGGAGGGCATTGTTTTCGCTCTCCATTACGTTAATGTGTCGTCATGCATCTGCGTTTCGACGGGTTGGTTATTGGTTCGCATGTCTTCTTGCTCGTCCGCTGTGGCGGTGATACTTGTCGTTGGTGCTGCTTTTGCACGACTCTGCGGTGGTTTTTCCACTAGGCCGCTCAGGGTGCTTGTCAACCATTCTTCCAGTAACTTCCTAACCACCGGGGGTGCTTCTTTTGCAGCGGATGTGTAGATGTCTTTTTCCTGCAAGGTTGCAAAGTTCTCGGATGGGGAAGGTGGGGCTTCTATCTCTGGTGCGGTATCAGGGGTGGTGTTGATGGTAGCGTTACCACCGTCCTCGTTCAGGGAACTCAGGAGGTTGGTGGTGACTTTCATTATAGCTTTGGACCGGGTGTTGTTTTCGGCCATTTCGGGGTTTTATCTGGTAATCTGATCCTTCGGGTGTATACTACAGGTTTGATTCTCGAAATCCCCACAGACGGCGCCTAATTGTTTCACCTAAAAACTATCGATTGCTTTATAAGTTAGGGACAATCAAAGATTATGAAGAGGTAAATCGGAATCAACGATAATAAACCCAAGGATAGATCTATATTTCGTAGGTTATTTATTCTGATGAGATTGTAGCGAGATTAAGTGGATTGTCGATACGAATCACTAAGAGAGAAATAATAGAGAGAGAATGATAGTAAGAGAGATAGTCAGAAGTTGTATTATTAATGAAAATAACACTTGCCCTACAAATGAGGGAGGCCTTTCCTGATATAGAAGGAAGGCTCCCTCGTCAAAATATCATCTATTCAAGGACCACTGTCGTTCTAGAAATATAAACGGGCGGAGGGGGCGGAGTACTCATACCGGCGAGTTTGACATTACGCCTTTATTGTTAGAGGCGTACTCCCTCACGTTGTATGGGCATGAATGGAGGTATATTTGACCTTAATGGCCGTGAAAGGAGGCGTACTCGACTTTCATCAGTTACGTCCGATTCGACCCCATATAGCATTGTTATGTCAAGAAAAGAAAATTTGTATTTATGTCCTTTTTAAGGCTTTATTACTTGTATCTGATCCAGATGCTGGTGAGAAGAAGTCATTTAGTTGCTTGGTTTCAAGTTAATACATTCTCTATATTAGCCCTGCAGATTGCAGATTCTTTCATTGTTTTCTACTCTAGCTGCATGTTAAATTGTTGATACATCGTTTTTGCACTTTGTCTCCTTTGTTCTGGTTAGGTGGATGCATTTTTTGCTTAGGCATTGAAAAAAGAGTAGCTCGATGTACTAAGTTTTCGCTATACGCGAAGTCTAAAGATGAGTTGGATCATAAGAATATATTGTACAATAAGTTTTTATTTTAAATTTATAAATAATCGAGAAATCTCGAGAGTTAGATGGCGCATGGTTCACAATTCAAAGGATATCAGGCCCTTCTAACAACACTTTCCTGAACAACACGTGAATAACACAGCAGAGTGATGTCTAATTGCAAGAAAGCCTTGGAGATGCGGTATTATTAGCATATTTTCATGAATTTAAGTTATACAACAGCGTTAAGAATTTTTACATGTTTAGTGAATTTTAACACTTAATTAGCATATTTCTTTATCAGCTTATTAATGTTTGTCATGAAATTCCCTTTTAATTACTCATTCCTTTTGTCCTAACTTACCTGTGACACTTTCCGTTTTTCGAGATTCAAATTTTAATTTTGATCAAGTATTTGTATATAAATTTTTTAAGTTTTTCAAAATAATTTTATATATATATATATATATATATAGAAGCTACAGAAAAAGTACTATAAATAACAACAATTAATAGTTCATAATATATAAAAGGTATGTGAACAAATTGCGGTAAAAGAATAAGTCATTTAAACTTTTAAAATTGTAAACTTTTACATAAATTAAGATGGAAAGAGTAACTAATTAGTAACCTCATTGTATAAATGTTTTAGTCCAGTTATTACATATATAGAACTTACACACCTTATCACAGCAAGGGAAAATCATTATCATTGACTCCTCAATAACTTCAAGTTGCTCCAAAAGGGGAGAGGTTAAAAATGATAGATCTACCAATATAGTATTATGTTGACATTAGATTTCTATGATTACCTGTCATTTCTTTCATTGCAATCATATATTATCTGATTGTTATTTGAGCTGCACTTATATGTCTTCTCACCATTGCGCTTTTTGTTTTGTTTTTTCTTTTTTTTAATGTGATATTTATGTTTTTACTGATTATACTGAGTTTGTAATTGTTATTTTAGGACCGAGCCAGCTAGCAAAGTAAACAAGGAAATAGAACTGAAACAATTGCATCTTAAGTCCATTTTCCAAGGCTCATTTCTCGTATTTATCCAACTTTTCTTCAATGTAATTTATTTGAATTGCAATCGAAAAAGTACTCGTAAATAGAAAAAAGTTGCTAGTAGAGTATATAATATAAGGAGAAAAAGGAAAATGTAAAGGAAATAATTATTCCTTGATTAAGATCCACAATTTAGTGGCGGATGTATGACAGTATTTCTGACACAAAACATATATAATAATAATAATAATAATAATAATAATAATAATAATAATAATAATAATAATAATAATAATAATAATAATAGACCAACTGAAATTAAATCCTTGATCAACATTGAAATTTTTAAGTATGCCTATAATACGTCACTTCAAAGAAGAATTAATTTGAGGAGCAAAAGAAAACGAAAACTTGCAAAATATCAAACCCCTTGTTTTTCACAATTATAAAATAAATAATTTTCCCCATCCAAATTTTCCATCTTTAATATACAAAATGTAATATCCAGAAAAAAATGAAGTAGATTGTACAAAAAAAATGCGAAGAAATCAAAAGTACCATTTGAAGATCTTCATTCTCAGATCAGCTTTACATTTAGCATTCGTAATTGAAGCCACCGCCGGAGCTTTTGCCTTTGGAATTACTCCATGAATGCCTTCACAAGTAACTCTGATCCCAACTTTTTTGCTTTTCAACTTATCCATTTTCGCTACCACCGTAGTATCCAAATATATCTTCAACGGCAATCCACGTTTTCTCTTCAGATCTGATTTCAAAGACGTAACAGAATCCGCATCGAGGATTTCAGATGCCATTGACAAAGTCGAGTGAATAATAGTAACATTATTCGGACCATTACTGAATCCGTGGAATGATCCGTTCGAGATTACGACGCTACTTGACTGTAGAGTCATAGAAATTTCGTCGTAGTTGTAAATGAGCTTCTTATTAGTGTTTTTCGCGGAGAGCGTGAGGTTGAGTTTTGTACTGAGGCGCGTGGCGTCGTCGGGACTGGTTATGAGTTTGAATTGCGTGATTTTGAGGGAGGAGACGGAGAATGTTGGCGGTTTAGGGCGGAAGAGGAAGTAGAAAGCGGCGCCGGCGATGGCAGCGAGGAGGAGGAGGATGCAGATGATGAGGAGTGACCAGAAGCAACTAAGGCAGAAGCAGCGGCGGCAGCTGCAGCGGCGACGGTTGTGTCGGTGGTAGGCTGTTGGAGTAGGTCTGTAAGGAATGCGATTTGGGTTGTACATTTGGTTTTTGACCGGAGGGAATTGAGGAGGTTTTGCTGTGGTAGCAGTGGGATTGGTGGCAGTGGCAGTGCCATTGGATTTGGCTGAAGGATGAACTCTGTCAGTCATTTTAGAGATGGAATGAGCTTAGATTTAGCAGAAGAAAAACAGAATATATACTGCTCTTAGTTTTTATTTTTATACTAAGGCGTTTGACTGACCATTGAGGGATGCGGTGCATTAGATAGGTAGGATCTATATTCATTTTAAATTTTTAGTGTCGAAAAACGAAAATTTTAATAGAGTTTTTTCGCCTAAATGAGTCTTTCATCACACAAATTTGAATTAGTTAGGTATGTATGTAAATGTTGCACCATAAAAATATTATTGAATTAGTTAGGTAGGAAATTAATGAAAGCTTTTTAAAAAAAATTACAATAATAACATATGCAGTATAATCTCACAAATGCTAGTGTGTACGCAGACCTTATCCCTACTTAGCGAGATAGAACGATTGTTTCCAATAGATATTTGGCTCAAGAAAAGGTGAAAACAGAAAAAGGAAGAAGACAAAGAAGAAAGAAGGGACGAAGGACGATAGGGAAAATGGGAGAAAGACAACTATAGTAACAATAACAACATGAACAAAACCAGCAACAAAAAATAGCATCAAATAATAAAAACTAGAGCATACGAAATAGAGAGTGAACGAAAAAAAAATAAGGGATCTACTAATACTACTAAAAAGAACGGGAACTCTCGACTACCTACTAGCCAACTACCCAGTCTTCAACCTCCACACCCTTTTATCTTGGATCATGTCCTCAGTGAGTTGAAGTAGCGCCATATCTTGCCTAATCATCTCTCCCCAATACTTCTTCGGCCTCCCTCTACCCCTTCTCAGACCCGCCACGGCCAGCCTCTCACACCTCATAGCAGGAGCATCTGTACTCCTCCTCTACATGTGCCTGATCCATCTCAGCCTCAATTCTTGCATCTTTTCTTCCACGGGGGCCACTTCTGCTTTGTCCCGAATAACTTTGTTCCTAATCTCATCTCTCCTAGTATGCCCACACATCTATCTTAGCATTTTCATTTCTGCTACTTTCATCCTCTGAACATGTGAGTTCTTGACTGACCAACACTCAGCCCATACAACATAGTAGGTCTAACCCCCGTAGAACTTACCCTTAAGTCTTGGTGGCTCCATTTTACCAAAACACCTGATGCGAGCCTCCATTTCATTCACCCTACACCAATACGGTGGGAGACCTTATCAGCAATCTCCCCGTTATCCTGGATTATAGACGCGAGATACTCTAAATTACCCTTCCTCAAGATAGTTTCAAGAAAACCGAGGAGGGGTAGTTTCGAACTAAATATGCTTAGTTTATTTTCTTAGGTTTTTGAAACTCCTAAGCTTAAATGTATTATGATATTTTTGTAGCTATAAAATATGTTATCTTTATAATAGATTAAAAAGGAAAAAAAGTCATATAAAATAAAAATAAAACTAATTGAATAAGAACTTAGTTGATACAAAAGGAGGATGTAATGTAAGAAAGGGGTTTTAGAAGCTTTGGTTGTTGGGGGAGGGAATGAAAATTGTGAAGTAAAGGCAAAGTAAGCGTCAACGTCTATTTTATTTGGGTTTTCCTTGCTTTGGCTCGAAACCAATGAGAGCGAGGGACTAGTGAAACTGTGAAAGGATTGTGAAAGAGAACTAGGTAACCATCACCGACTAAATTCAAATCATATTAAATATCATGATTAAGCGATAAATTAAGATAAAAATATATAATATTAATTGTGATTTAATTATTACTATACTTATTAAAAATATGTATGTTATCATGTATTTATTGATTAAGTTTTTAGCATGTAACCACAAAGGAAATCGATACTTCACCTTAACAAGTTACTAAGAAGTTGGGAATCTCTTTAGCTAACTTGGCTTAGGTTGCTTTGCCTTATTCTTTCTCTTTTCACTTCTTTTCCTTCGCGTTCATTCTATTTTCTCTCCGCTTCCCCCTTTTGGTTTTATCAAAGTTAATTTATTTGAAGAACTTTTAAAGCGAATTATACACTTTTAGCGGTGTGAAATACACGTGTTGTGTGAAGTTTAGACTGATATAATTGAACTGAGTGATCCAAAAATAATACAATAGAATCGTTTAATATGTAAGGGGTTGTTTGGTTTGAATACTGCTTATGCCAGAATAAATTATGCTGAGATTAGTTACTTTGGGATTAGATATTCTAGTTTTATTTTTTATCCACAGTTTGGTATGATGTATTAAAAATAACAATTACATAATTTCTAAGAAGAAGGTATAAGTTATCCTGACACGAATTACTCCACGCTCGACAAGGTATAAGTTATCCCGATACTAATTTTAATCGCAAGATAACTTATACCAAGTTTGCTAACTAAACAAAATACTAAAGTGGTATTAAGTTTTTATACCAACACTATATCTTCTTATACCTCATACTAACCGACTCCAAATACTTTTGTCATGTATGGACGTGTTGGGGATCATGGGCGGAGATAGCCTTCACTATATTGATTCGATAGTTGTTGCGGAAGCCAAATGTATATAGTGTGAATGAGTCACAACTACTATACCAAAAATTATGGCAGCCACCAAATAATAAATAAGACAATAAAGCAACAATATAAAGAACACCGGAATTTACGAGGTTCGGCTAATTTTGCCTACTCCTCGGACACAACCAATATTTTATTCCACTCCAAATACAAGTGAAAATAATACTAAAGAGAGAAGATACAAATGCCTTAAATAGATAAGAAGGCAAATGAGAGGTGTGTTTAAATCCTAAACATTAAGCCTTCCTTTATAGGAAAAAATCTCACCCACTTTTGGTAAACTACCGATGTGGGAACAAATCCTTTGCCAAATTCAACAAATCTCCACCTTGGCAAAAATTTTACATCTTCAATTTTCTCTCTATAACAAATTTTGGTTGTGTCTTCACCTTCAATCTTCAGTGTTCAACAATGTTGATCAAATCCAAACAATGTTGAAACTTGATCGCAGTCACCACCTTTGTCAGCATATCAGCAGGATTCTCCGTAGTGTGAATTTTCTTCACCGTAACTCCACCTTCTTCTATGATTTCTCGTACGAAATGATACCGAACATCAATGTGCTTCGTCCTTGCATGATAAACTTGGTTCTTCGCTAATTGAATAGCACTTTGACTATCACAAAAAATTGTGATACCTTTTTGTTCAACACCAAGCTCCTTTAGCAATCCTTGAAGCCAAATTGCCTCTTTCACAGCCTCTGTAATAGCCATGTACTCTGCCTCTGTTGTAGACAAAGCAACTGTTGACTGCAAAGTAGACTTCCAACTAACCGGTGCCTTTGCAAAAGTAAACACATAACCAGTAGTTGATCTTCGTTTGTCCAGATCACCCGCAAAATCTGAGTCACAATATCCAACTACAGACTGATTGCCTTCCCGCTCAAAAACTAACCCGACATCTACAGTATTATGAATATACCGTAGAATCCACTTCACAGCTTGCCAATGCTCCTTTCCCGGATTATGCATATATCTGCTAATAACTCCAACAAACTTGTGAAATGTCAGGTCTCGTACAGACCATTGCATACATCAAGCTACCAACAGCATTTGCGTATGGTACCTTTGACATATACTCTTGTTCAGCTTCATCCAATGGCGACATAGTAGTACTTAGCTTAAAATGGGGAGCAAGTGGAGTACTAACTGGCTTAGTCTTATCATCTATGCCAAAACGTTGTAGTACTCTCTTCAAATATTCTTTCTGAGATAAACAGAGTTTCTTTGAACGTCTATCTCTTATTATCTCCATGCCAAGAATTTTCTTCGCCTCACCCAGATCCTTCATCTCGAACTCCTTCTTCAGTTGAATCTTCAACTTATCAATTTCTTCCGAATTCTTGGAAGCTATCAACATATCATCAACATATAGGAGAAGATATATAAAGGAACCATTTTTAAGCTTGCGCAAATACACACAATGATCGTATTTGCTTCTCTTGTACCCTTGCTGCAACATAAACTTGTCAAATCGCTTGTACCATTGTCTAGAAGATTGTTTCAACCCGTACAACGATTTTTCAAGTTTGCAAACCATATTTTCCTTTCCAGCAACTTTGAATCCTTCTGGCTAAGTCATATAGATTTCCTCCTCCAAGTTTCCATGTAAAAACGCAGCTTTTACATCCATCTGAACTAGTTCCAAATCCAATTGTGCTACCAAAGCCAACATAATTCGAATGGAGGAATGTTTTACAACTGGAGAAAATACTTCATTGTAATCAATTCCCTCCTTTTGAGCATATCCTTTGGCCACCAATCTTGCTTTGTAGCGAACATCTACTTGGTTAGGAAATCCTTCCTTTTTTGCAAATACCCATTTGCACCCAATTGCTTTCTTTCCCTTCGGGAGATTGGCCAATCTCCATGTATGATTCTGATGAAGGGACTGTATTTCATCATTCATGGCAATCCTCCACTTATCTTCTTCTGAACTTTGGACTGCGTCTTTATAAGTGGTGGGAACATCATCAGCTGCAATTGCGGCTGCACAAGCAACTGTCTCTATGAGACGAAAAGGTTTCGTTACTTTCCTTTTTGGCCTGCTGGTTGCTATTGATTCAAGTTGTTGTTGAGGTTCCTGAGTTGGAATCTCCTCTACTGGCTCTCCTCCCAGAGGATAATCTTCATTTGTTTCCTCCTCTGCTTCTTGTGTAGGAAAAATAAATTTTCCCTCAAACTCCACCTGCTTAGAAGCACCATCATCTTGTTTGGTATCTTCATTTATTACCTTGTTTACCATAGATGATTCATCGAAGGTAACATCCCTGCTAAATATTACTTTCTTTGTCATAGGACACCATAAGCGATGTCCTTTGACTCCAGAAGGAATCCCCATAAAAATAGCCTTCTTTGCCCTTGGATCCAATTTTGACTCGGTCACATGATAATATGCAGGTTGAGCCAAATACGTGCAAAGAGTCATAATCTACATCAGGCTTTCCATACCATTTTTCAAATGGTGTCTTGCCATAAATAGCAGCAGATGGTAAGCGATTAATGAGGTGGCATGCATATGTAATTGCCTCGGCCCAAAATTCTTTGCCCAAGCCAGCATTGGACAACATACACCGTACCTTCTCCAGCAAGGTCCGGTTCATGCGTTCTGCCACTCCATTCTGTTGTGGTGTATGTCTCACAGTGAAGTGTCGGACGATGCCATCTTTTTCACAGACCTTATTGAAATGATCATTTTTGTATTCACCTCCATTGTCTTTGCGAATACACTTGATCCTCCCGCCCGTTTGATTCTCCACCATCGTCTTCCATTTGAGAAAAATTCCCAGCACTTCATCTTTGCTCTTCATTGCATACACCCATACTCTTCGGGAAAAATCATCAACAAAGGTCACAAAATAGTGCTTCCCACCCAATGAAGGTGTTTTGGAAGGACCCCAAACGTCAGAGTGTACATAATCCAAAATGCCTTTAGTATTATGGATTGCTGTACCAAATTTAACCCTTGTCTGTTTCCCTTTGACACAATGCTCGCAAAACTCCAAATTGCAAGCCTTTATCCCTTTCAACAATCCTTGATCCGATAGAGTTTTCAAGGATTTTCCTCCAGCATGTCCCAAGCGCATGTGCCATAGCCTGGTTGCTTCTGCCTCTTTGTTGTCACTGGACGTCACTGTCGCTGTCCCAATAACTGTACTACCGAGATAACGGTACATGTTATTGTTCTTCCGATTGGCCTTCATTACCACTAGTGCACCGGAGCATACTCTCATCACTCCATTTTCTGCAATAATTTTGAATCCTTTTGATTCCAGGGCTCCCACAGAGATGAGATTTTTCTTCAAACCCGATACATATCGAACATCTGTTAATGTTCTGATCATTCCATCATGGTTCCTCAATCGTATTGAACCAATTCCATATGAGGTAAGAGGGCTGTTATCCGTTGTTTGGACGACTCCATATTCTCCTTCTTGAAAGTCCACAAACCAATCCCTGTTGGGACACATATGATAGCTACAAGCCGAGTCCATCAACCATATGTCTGATGACGTTGACGGCTCCGTTGTAACTAATGAGAAATCCGAATCATCACAATCAGCTACATTTGAATCCATAATGGCCTTTCCATTGTTATGTTTGGCCTTATTATTCAACTTCGGACAGTCTTTCTTCCAGTGCCCTTTTTCTCGACAAAAGGCACATTCATCTTTGCTGGGTTTAGATCTTGACTTAGATCTTCCTTTCCTTGTCCTCGTTTGATTTTGAGGACGACCCCTCACGAACAGTGCTTCTCCTTCTCCGCCCTTATGTTTTTCTCGCTTTCTTTGTTCATAGCTGTACAAAGCCGAACAAACTTCTCTGAGAGAAACTTCGTCATTTCCATGGAGTAGAGTAGTTTCAAGGTGCTCGTACTCGTCAGGAAGTGACGCCAACAACATCAAGGCCAAGTCACCATCATCATAAGTTGTATCCATATTTTGCAAATCCGTGACCAACTTATTGAAACTGGTGATATGTTCATTCATCGTGGTACCAGGAACATAGGTGAAGTGAAACAATCTCTTCTTCATGTACAATTTATTTTGACTGTTTTTCTTCAAAAATTTATCCTCCAGTGCTTTCCATAATTTACTTGCAGAAGTTTCCTTTGTGTATGGATATTTCTGCTCTCTAGCAAGGTAGGATCGAATGGTACCGCAAGCAACACGGTTGATAATTCTCCAATCTTCTTCTCCAATACCATCCGGTCTCTTTTCTTCAATAGCAAGATCTAGCCCTTGTTGAAAAAGGACATCTAGAACCTCGCCTTGCCACATCCCAAAATGTCCGGACCCGTCAAAAATTTCTACCGCAAATTTCGCATTTGACACAATTCTTGTCATAAGCGAAGATGCCAATGATGACGTATTGCTGACACTTGATGTAGATTCTTCTTGTTTATTGTCTCCCATCTTTGACATAAATATTATTTAATAGTTGACGACACAAATCAAGATTATTTCCTTTCTGATGTGGAAGATCAGACTAAGCTGCAACCACAGAGCATACCGAGAAAGAACCTTGACTCAGTTACCAAGATAAATCTTTTCTGATGTGGAAGATCAGGACTACGCTGCAACCACAGAGCATACGAGATAATACCTTGGCTCTGATACCAATTGTTGCGGAAGCCAAATGTATATAGTGTGAATGAGTCACAACTACTATACCAAAAATTATGGCAGCCACCAAATAATAAATAAGACAATAAAGCAACAATATAAAGAACACCAGAATTTACGAGGTTCGGCTAATTTTGCCTACTCCTTGGACACAACCAATATTTTATTCCACTCCAAATACAAGTGAAAATAATACTAAAGAGAGAAGATACAAATGCCTTAAATAGATAAGAAGGCAAATGAGAGGTGTGTTTAAATCCTAAACATTAAGCCTTCCTTTATAGGAAAAAATCTCACCCACTTTTGGTAAACTACCGATGTGGGAACAAATCCTTTGCCAAATTCAACAGTATTAAAAATAACAATTACATAATTTCTAAGAAGAAGGTATAAGTTATCCTGACACGAATTACTCCACGCTCGACAAGGTATAAGTTATCCCGATACTAATTTTAATCGCAAGATAACTTATACCAAGTTTGCTAACTAAACAAAATACTAAAGTGGTATTAAGTTTTTATACCAACACTATATCTTCTTATACCTCATACTAACCGACTCCAAATACTTTTGTCATGTATGGACGTGTTGGGGATCATGGGCGGAGATAGCCTTCACTATATTGATTCGATAGAACATAATAACTTCGGCTTAAAATATGTATATGTTTTAACAAATTTTTAATTATATATAAAAATTAAAGTTAAAATTCAATCACCAAATTTTAGGATTGCCGCTTAAAGTCTAAAAAGCCGTAAAATTTAAATTCTAGAATTCGGTAAAATGTGAACTCGATGCATGTTGATTGTGATGAGGTGCAGCGCTGGCACAACTTTCATGGAATCTAACACATGGGAATAGTGTAATACAAGAAAGATGTGATCTTCTTCGACGTTAATTAAGCCCCTGATAATAAGTTAAACTTGCGCATTAAGGACCCAGACTCTACTATTTATTAAGTATATATGGATTGATGCTCCAGCAAATACTTTTTACAATGAATTATTTAGTATGTAATTACATATTAAGCATTAGTTAATAGGTAATTTTATTTGATAAGCATTCATAGTTAACATAAAATAAATTACAAATACAAAATGCATTTGGGCATAGGGGACCTGGATCCTATTATCTACACAATGTATAGGGTAAAATATGTTCATATTTAATACTCGCATAATAAAGTAACACGTGGAGCAGAAGGCAGAAGACAATCAGGTCTGAAGGCAACAATCTCGTTTGTTCCTGAGGGGAATGGTGTTCATAAAGGTAAAATAAATGCCTGCCACCCTCTAGCATTTAATTAATGGAAAATATTTAATAGTGTTAAGTACGCGGTCCGTTATAGAGAATATGACATTCACTGCCTACTGTTACTCATTCTAGCCTTCATAATTGTCATTTAAGAGTAGCTTCATCCTAGGACCCTGTTCCCTATGTGCAATTATAAATAGTGGACCCAATAACCATTGTAAGGGGAGGACTTTTCTCAGAAACTTATACTATACATTGTTCTAAGCTTAATAATATTTTATCTTTATTCTTATTAAGATTATTAATGCTGCCTCTGGAATCTCTGCTCCCGAAAATAGGATTTCAGATGTCTTATCTTGATTTCAACGCTAAGCCTTACATTCTTGTTTAATTTATCTATCATTTTTTGGATCAAATCGAATGACTTGTCTATAAACCACGTATAAATTCAGTTGTAACATTTTCAGGATAAATAATTTGGCACCCACCGTGGGGCTTAGACAGTTGTGTAATTGAATTGATCCTTGCATCTATTACTAACATGTTTTGATTCTTTGTTCTTAGAAAAAATCATAGCAAATGTCAGATAACGATGTCAATATTGCACACAACATTGAGGCCCAAGAAAATCAACCTCAGCACGAAGTTTTGATCAGTGATACCCAAAACGAGGGGGATGAGGCCACGCCAGTCCATAGCAGGTAATATCCACATCAAATTCGAGAGGCAACTCTTGATGATGCCAAAGAAGAGCGCATCGCTAAAACACTGAAGATCATGGGGGAGCAACAAAATGCTATTATGGTAAATCTCTCACAACAGGATCAGGTCATGACAAATTTGATGTCAACGTTGTAGAGTAATTCTAACAACGTGAATGGACGAGGCCCAGTTCGTCCCGCAAATCAAACAACCTAGAGGGTCGACAATAACACCCCGAGGCGAAGTCAGTTTTGACAAGAGGGAGGGGGAGGGCGGTAGCGGATTCAGTAACAACAATGAGAATGATCCTTATAAAACTGAACTCATATAGTTTATGAGGGAAATAAGCACCTAAATGGATCAAATCTTGGGTGCGCCACCATTTTTAAAAGGACCGGACTCAAAGAAGTACACCTAATTATCGTTCAAACCAAGCGCGGGACCAGAGTTGATCCCAAAGTGATTCAAAATGCTAGACGTGCCAAAGTATGATAGGACTTCATATCCGCAGGAGCACTTCACCAACTATACAACGACGGTGAAGTGAAACGATTTAGCTCCATATGAGATTGATTTAGTCTTACTGAAGAAATTCGTGGAGACCCTCACGAAGGGGCCTTTGACATGGTATTCGCTCTTGCTCAACCACTCAATAGATTCCTTCGAGATGCTCGCAGATTCTTTTATCAAGGCCTATGCCGGGGCTAGAAAGTTACATGCCCGAAAGGTCAACATATTAAGGATTGCGCAAAGAGATTCCGAATTGCTGCGGGAGTTCATAACCAGATTCCAGAAAGAAAGATTGATGCTCCTGGCCGTAGCAGACGAATGGGCCGCTGTAGCATTTAATAAAGGGTTGAATCCAAAAAGTTTTAATGCTTCCTGGAAATTGAAAGAAAGCCTACTCAAGTTTCAGGCAACAACATGGGCTGCTGTTAACAACCGGTAAGAGTCCAAGATAAGAATTGAGGATGATCAGCTCGGTTTATCGGCATCAACCAAGGGTCCGGATTAGGAAAAGAATAAGGAGAAATCAAAGAAGGATTTTGACATAGATCGACGATCTACAAGGGGTCGATTTTTTACCTATAAACGGGCCGAAGGACGCATCTGATGTTTTTAGTCAGTAGATAGATTCACTATCGATAGGACAATTGATCGTCGTCGGAATAGCAAGTCATTATAGGACAAAGAGATATCGGGTTCCCGAGATTCCTCTTACCCCATACTTTTTGAATACAACTTAATGTCAACGTAGTTGAGCCGATGACGATTATGAGGAACATTAAGGAAGCACGGTTTGCAAAACCAATGAGATGTGATGCTAGTTAGAGGGATCCTAATTTGTGGTGTGAATACCATTTGTCCAATGGTCACCAAACTAGGGATTGCCGGCATTTGCGTGAGGAGGTGGCAACATTACTGAAAAATGACCATCTGAGAGAATTCTTAAGTGGTTGGGCTAAAGACAATTATGGTCGCAACCGTGATAATATGGAACCTTTAAAAGCAGAAGAAGACCCTCCACTCTAAACGATCAACATGATTTTTTTTGGGGGAGGCGATATTAATGGTATGACATTTTCTGCAGCAAAAAAAACGAAGGTATCAGTAACCCATAGTAAGAGACTTTGGGAAGTCGTTGAGGAAGACATTAATTTCACGCAGGAAGAAGCAGATAGACTACTGCTATTGCACAATGATGCCTCAGTAATCTCTTTAAATGTCTTAGATTTTAAATTAAATATGTTTTGATGGACCCAAAAAGTTCGGCCAATATTATCCAATAAAGAGTGTTGGAGCAAGCCAAGCTGACCGGAAGTATCGTTCCAGCCACAAAACTCCTCATTGGGTTCAATCTTGCAAGCGTGACAACTCGAGGAGAGCTCCTGCTACCTACGAATGCCGGGGGTGATATTGTCACGGCCCCAAACCCCGGTCGTGATGGCGCCCAACACATTGCTAGGCAAGCCCGACCATCTTATCCAAGTAAACCAGCCAAGTATAATTAATACTGATTAATCGGCGTGATTAGCCTGTTTTCATAACAAATCAAGAAGTGTAGATATGAAATACACTAATACAGTCCCAACCAAATCGTGGTATCACAAGTCTGAGCCTCTACAAATGAGATCTATTACACAATCAAGTCTAGGCAGAATGGAGACAACTGAATGATACAAAGAAAGAGGTCAAGTACTGCGAACGTCGGCAGCTACCTCGAAGTCTCCACAGAACGGGGATAACAAAGCAGTTGCGACAGCTCAACTGCCCTTCTGAACCTGTATATCTGCACACAAAAATGCAGGGGAGTGGGGTGAGTATATTTCAACTCAGTGAGCAGCAATAATAAATAATAACTGGAAGTAAGAACTCATGTACTGTCACTAAACAGTTCTAAGGCAAACCCCACAGGTAAGTCATCACTACAATGAGTTCTCTGATCTCCAGTCCATATCTATCTCAACTAGGTCCCACACTGACCACATCCTCACTCGTACCACTGCCGTGTACAACCATCTCAATATATAGAGACATATACATATGTCTATAACACATAAGTATTTACGTATTTATAAGGATATTAATAAGTATAATGCTGCGGCGTGCAGCCCGCTCCAATACATATACCGCTGCGGCGTGCAGCCCGCTCCATTTAACGTCGACGGCGCTCACTGGGGGTGTGTACAGACTTCGGAGGGGCTCCCTAGGCCCAAGCGCTATGATACTGTGGCATGGAGCCAGGTCCACCATATATCACTGCGGCGTGCGGTCCGATCCAATATATATATACATATAATATACATAATATACCAGCGCTCACTAGAATGTGTGCAGACTCAGACTCCGAAGGGGCTCCTACAGCCCAAGCGCAATAATACTGCGGCATGTAGTCCGTCCCACATGTATATTGCTGCGGCGTGCAGCCCGATCCAATATATGTACTGCTGCGGCGTGCAGCCCGATCCAATATAGGTATATATATATATATAATACCCCACAATGGGTCCTCGACCCTATCCCGGTCAATATAGACCTGGCCTCTCAGGCTCACTCAGCTAGAATAAGGAATTCCACCCTATGTCTACCTCCAAGTACACATCTAGTACTGGCTCATGATATGCTATACAGCTATAACTACGGCTGAGTTTATGTATCCAACATGATATACTACGGCTGGGTGTATGTAGCCAGCATGATATAAGGGTCACCTAACTCTACAGGTCCCCTAATGTTCTACAGATCGGCACAAGGCCCCAAACATGGCTATTAGCCCAACTACACATTTATAATCTCATTATCAGTCATAATACACAGTATACTATTAGTCGGGAAGGACCAAGTCCAATCCCCAAATCCCATTGCCACCACGCTCGTCACATGACGCGTGTCTCATCTCTACATAGCACTGTAAAGTGCAAGTACGGGGTTTCAAACCCTCAGTACATTATTTACTACCACCACTCACCTCGAACCGGTAGAAACTTCAATCCGCCTTGCGCTTGCCTCGCAAATCAATCTCCTCGGGTGCCAAATCTGCTCAAAATCATAGAGAATGCATCAATATATGCTAATTTCACGAAATTCATTCGAAATAACCCAAATTATATCAAAACCCACAAGTTGTCAAAACCCGACTTTTGGTACACTTGTCGAAAAATTACAAAAATCACATATTCGGAATCCTCATCTCGATACGAGTCTAGGCATATAAAATTTACCAAAATCGGACTCCATTTGCCCACTCAAATCGGTGTTTTTCTTTAATTTAGGCCTAGGGCTCAAACCCACCTTTAATCTTCCATTTACAGGGATTTAACCAAGGATTTCATGTTAAAATGATGTAATTAAGCCACAAAACTTACCTCCAATGAATCCCCGATGAATTACCAGCAATTCCCGCGAGTTTCTCTCTCTAGAACTCAAAAATGGCGTTTTGGGTTAATGAACCCGTAGCCCCTCTGTTCTGTGATTAAATTCTCTGCCAGACCCATTTGCTCTACGCGATCGCGACTCTACTCACGCGATCGCGACTCTCCTCACGCGATCGCGATGTACAACCATCCGGCCTCACGCGATCGCGTCCCTCTTCCTGCGATCGCGTAGCACATTTTACCCTGGATCCCATTTCTCTTCTACGCGATCGCGTATATGCTCATGCGATCGCGATGGTCACCCGGCTTACTCTACGCGATCGCGATTGGTGATCCTGCGATCGCGATGGCCTAGCCCCCAACCCTACGCGATCGCGTCCCCCTCCCCGCGATCGCGGAGAGCAAAAACCTGATGCGTTTATGACAACAACCAGCCTTCTCTTTTCTTCCAAAAATGGTCCGTTTGGACCCCCGGATTCATCCCGAGACCCCCGGGACCCCAACGAAAACCACCAACATACTCAAAAACATGATACGAACTTGTTCCAATCATAAAAACACCACACTAAACATCAAGATCACCATTTCTACACGAATTCAAGCCTAAGTTTCTTCAAAACTTTCAAAACTAACATTCAATCCAAAACCCGATCAAACGATGTCCGAATGACCTGAAAATTTGCAGACACATCCAAAATCACATAACGAAGCTACAGAAATTGTCGGAATTCCATTCCGACCCTCGGATCAAAATATCACCTACCATCCGGTTTTCGCCAAAATTCAACCTTCGCCAATTCAAGCCTAAAACTACACCGGACCTCCGAATTCATTTCCGATTGTTCTCCTAAGTCATAAATGATCCCCCGAAACTAGTCGAATCATCAGAATCCGGTTCCGAGCACTCTAACTCAATAGTCAACTCTTGGTTGACTTTCCACATTCAAGCTTTCTTCAAACATGCTATTTGTTTCATTTTCAATCCAAATCACTCCTAATTCACCCGATATACTCTAATACTGTTATAAAAGCATAAGATATGTAATTGCAAGGTAACGGGGTGGTAATTCCCATAACGACGGGCCGGGTCGTTACATTCTCCCCAACTTAAACAAACGCTCGTCCGCGAGCGGGTTAAGAAACATACCTGGAGCATCAAATAGCTGAATGACCTTACCAAGCATAATTTCAGGCGATCATACGTCACCCTATCTCACATAAGTCCGAAAACACCATATAGTCCAAATTTCACAGACCATCTGAACCATAAATCACATTGTACTTTCTGAAATCATATGCCAATTGCAAATCCCATGCTTATACTCCGGATACACTCGAATCCACTGTAATAACCCATATTCACTACTCCGGGTGAGATCATATGATGTATCGACAACCCAATCACTCGAGACGATAGTCTCTAATCACAACAATTGGCCACAATAACCAAATACTAGCTAAAAACCTCTTTCATTAGATAGAGTCTTATTCCAACACCTCCATATCCTGCCCACGACAGTTGAAGCACGCGATATACCGAACCCATCTCTCAGGTTAACCATTGGTGAATCTATTTCCCTCTTTAAAACTCATACCACGATAGGTTTCGGAGCCAAACCTCGATTTTTACCTTTCTAACAAGCTAAGATCCAATATGCTCGTATTCATTAATGACTCCAACGGTTATTTCGATTATAACACACCGCACTGGTGATATGACACCTCAACACCGGCCTAAGCCACGACGAGCACAACATAGGCTCCAATAGAAACGTCTGCACACACTCGAATCATGACAGCTGAATCCAACAACAGAGCTGTAATTCAATTCCTCTGTACCATCATATCATAAAACTGAGATCCCGTCTCACATCATAGGAATAGAGTACATGACTCCTTCTTGAAAGGTCATAACATCACGTGGCCTTGCCACGACTCATGATTCCATCCAAACATTATTACTCACGAAGCACCTCAAGTCACCATGATCAGAACGGTCAGCCACGCACATATTTAGGTCTGAACTCAAGCAATCAATCACACACGCGGTGGTATATTTAATATATGCTATCCAATCCTGAATGGACACAACCGATGTGCTATTCCCGAGCGATACCCAATACGGACTATTCCTCAGAAGCCAGGAAGTATTGTATACAAAGTAACATATAGGAAGCTATATTTTCCACATCACACCGTTGCGGCGCGCAACCCGTTCCAATAACATACCCGTGGCGGTGTGCCACCCGATCCAGATACCATACCTGTGGCGGCGTGCCACCCGATCCTGATATTATACATGTGGCGGCGTGCCACCCGATCCACGAATACATCTAGCAATGGGAATGCACATCGAGTCAAGTTGCTCCTAGCACCAAACATATATATATAGCCTCAAGCTCGGCCACATGAAACGCATCCGACAAAGTTCCTCAATACTGGAGCTGAATCAATGATAGAAACCTCTGCACTGATATCCGCCACGAAGGCCCAACCGACAAAGCAATACCTACCAACCGTCTGCTGGTCCTGAGGTACAACTACCCCGCTGGAGCATACTCTGATGCACTCTCCTACACAATTTGTGCCATACCATCATAGTCTATATCACATTAGTCTAGACAACCTGACTTATGGCAACCAATCTGCAATCATATATCATTATTCCATTTCATCATATCAAGCTAAGAGAGAGCCACTAGGGCTTCCGATTTCCAATACTCACAAAACGGTGCCGATACACACGACATACCACCGCTGCGTAGGCGGGTTACAAGAACTTCTAGTCTCCAACACACATATAACACATGAATCACCATGCTTGGTTCCACTCTCCACCGTACGAATACGTAACACATGTCAAGCATCCATTCATACCACGTACGCCATTCAGAAATTTCCATATGCCAACAACAACTCAATCATCACTGTCAATCCGACAGGAGAATACCACAATACCACTAGATATTATCAGTTTACATTACCTTGCCCTTTTGACCATATACTCTGCCAAAACACTAGAATAGCAGTACCATTTTCCTTAATCACCGGGAAGCTTGATTCTCGGATTAACTGCGGCTGCCCACGCTGCTCGAGGATTTTAATGACTTCCCATATATTATGAACTGATCTCAAACCATGCATATGCCATTATCAACTAAGACAACATGGAAATTCATATCCCTGTTCTCCGCCGCAACATCGGCGCACTCAACTAGTCAAGGACTTTCATGATCCCATATAGAGAAAACTCATTACACATTCCACGCTTAGCATACCGACAGGAATATACTCATTTTCAAACCATGATAAAACACATCATAAACTCTTTCTCCCAATTACAATTATATTGCATAAGTTTAACTGCCAGGACAGAGTCCTTATACCCATATCGAGTTACACAACTGCCAGCCCTCACAAGCTTTATTGCACAATATCTGCAAGACTCACTATTGCAAACACATACCAGGAATTAATCGTATTCCTTAACATACCGTTTCGGTTTATTAGCAAGTTGTTCCATCTACCCAGTTTCCTTTCTGATTCATCTTTAATTAAATATTCTCCTTCACTGGAGGATCACAATACCTCAACTCAGGTTACCATACGAGACTCATACACAAGACCACGCGGTCTAAGGCACACAGGCCGCTGAATACTCCCTCGGATGTTTCCCAGAGGTACCACAATCTACAACACTTTACATTGAAGAACTTCCTGAAATTTTGGATTTGTTATCATTACTCTCCAATATAGATACATAGAATCTCATCATCCACATAACATAACAAAAGTCTCGATTTATTCTAACGAAATCACGGTCTTTAGCCACGTGCACAATCTTAAGACACCTTACCGATACAAGCAAAATCTTGAACACTGTAAAAACAATTCTCGGGCGTCATTCACCCTCAACCGGTTATAATTCAACTGCCTTATTGAACAGAACCACTCGTGCCTTACTAGAACTCTGACATCGCAGAACATGATTACATTCAGATACAATTAGCTACCTTTCTTTTCTATATACCGAACATTCTTTACCAATATAAGTTCAAAACACCCTAGTATTTCTCAGATCTACGAAGCACCATAACCTTTACCAAAATTCCCGACGTACATAGAGACAAGATCCGCATAGCACACAACCGTGCAATCAGCTAGTCAATAGCAACCTCCCCAACTTGGCTCGGAGCCATACACCCAAGCACTTTCAGCCACTCATAGCGTTCTTATTCAAACGATGCCACAATGTTCTAGTTAGATTAAACTCAAGTCATTTACAAGCTTCGGCGGAGATTCGAATCATCACACATCTTAACTCTTTTGCAACTCTTGCATTTATACACACACCATTTAAGCCTATTCTCCAGGTGACAGAATTATTTTCTAAGCCCCAAATTTTCCAGAAATTTCGACAGAGTTTCCTTTGTAATTTGGCCTATCCACCTGCCAGCGAATCACCAAAATCATCCTAACAATACATCCGCAAATCGACAAGACATCACAATGCATATCAACAACATAAATCTCAATACTACACGAATTATACCATCAGCATTAGTACATGAACATGCGCTGCACCTGCTCAAATCATAACATATGTCATATACCTTTCACCATAATACTCATAGCACGATCAATTCAGTTTCCTTGAGTTTGAACTCATACTACCACACGTAGTGCACTTTACATTTCCGCTAAGAGGCATTGAACATACTCACTACGCCCATAGCTAGGGCTACGTAACAGATCACAATAAGGATTGGATACCTTGCAGCTTACCCATTATCAAACTGCCATTTCCACAATTAAGATCAATACCGATCGTATGAATTTCAAAATACCGGCTCGCAAAAGTTAGCACCTTGGTGCTCAAGCCATAGACAAGGATCCAGCCTCAAGTCCTCCAAACTGGCCCAACATGAATTCACAGAGATTATATCTCGTCCCTCGATTGGGGAATCATAAACCATCAAGGCAAATTTATCACTAAGCACTCGAGTGCGCACACCAACGTGCAGGAGGAATTTCAAGAATTACATCTCAAGATGAATCAAACACGCACGATAAGAATTCCAAGAATTTGAAACATTCCTAAAGGTTTGCAGCCTCCCGAGGATAAGTACAGGCGTCCCCGTACCGATCCACGAGACTCTACCAACCGGCTCATGACTCGCGAGACCTGTTAACCTTGGCTCTGATACCAACTTGTCACGGCCCCAAACCCCGGTCGTGATGGCGCCCAACACATTGCTAGGCAAGCCCGACCATCTTATCCAAGTAAACCAGCCAAGTATATTAATACTGATTAATCGGCGTGATTAGCCTGTTTTCATAACAAATCAAGAAGTGTAGATATGAAATACACTAATACAGTCCCAACCAAATCGTGGTGTCACAAGTCTGAGCCTCTACAAATGAGATCTATTACACAATCAAGTCTAGGCAGAATGGAGACAACTGAATGATACAAAGAAAGAGGTCAAGTACTGCGAACGTCGGCAGCTACCTCGAAGTCTCCACAGAACGGGGATAATAAAGCAGGTTGCGACAGCTCAACTGCCCTTCTGAACCTGTATATCTGCACACAAAAATGCAGGGGAGTAGGGTGAGTATATTTCAACTCAGTGAGCAACAATAATAAACAATAACTGGAAGTAAGAACTCCTGTACTGTCACTAAACAGTTCTAAGGCAAACCCCCACAAGTAAGTCATCACTACAATGAGTTCTCTGATCTCCAGTCCATATCCATCTCAACTGGGTCCCACACTGACCACATCCTCACTCGTACCACTACAGTGTACAACCATCTCAATATATAGAGACATATACATATGTCTATAACACATAAGTATTTACGTATTTATAAGGATATTAATAAGTATAATGCTGCGGCGTGCAGCCCGCTCCAATACATATACCGCTGCGGCGTGCAGCCCGCTCCATTTAACGTCGACGGCGCTCACTGGGGGTGTATACAGACTTCGGAGGGGCTCCCTAGGCCCAAGCGCTATGATACTGTGGCATGGAGCCAGGTCCACCATATATCACTGCGGCGTGCGGTCCGATCCAATATATATATACATATAATATACATAATATACCAGCGCTCACTAGAATGTGTGCAGACTCAGACTCCGAAGGGGCTCCTACAGCCCAAGCGCAATAATACTGCGGCGTGCAGTCCGTCCCACATGTATATTGCTGCGGCGTGCAGCCCGATCCAATATATGTACTACTGCGGCGTGCAGCCCGATCCAATATAGGTATATATATATATAATACCCCACAATGGGTCCTCGACCCTATCCCGGTCAATATAGACCTGGCCTCTCAGGCTCACTCAGCTAGAATAAGGAATTCCACCCTATGTCTACCTCCAAGTACACATCTAGTACTGGCTCATGATATGCTATACAGCTATAACTACGGCTGAGTTTATGTATCCAACATGATATACTACGGCTGGGTGTATGTAGCCAGCATGATATAAGGGTCACCTAACTCTACAGGTCCCCTAATGTTCTACAGATCGGCACAAGGCCCCAAACATGGCTATTAGCCCAACTACACATTTATAATCTCATTATCAGTCATAATACACAGTATACTATTAGTCGGGAAGGACCAAGTCCAATCCCCAAATCCCATTGCCACCACGCTCGTCACATGACGCGTGTCTCATCTCTACATAGCACTGTAAAGTGCAAGTACGGGGTTTCAAACCCTCAGTACATTATTTACTACCACCACTCACCTCGAACCGGTAGAAACTTCAATCCGCCTTGCGCTTGCCTCGCAAATCAATCTCCTCGAGTGCCAAATCTGCTCAAAATCATAGAGAATGCATCAATATATGCTAATTTCACGAAATTCATTCGAAATAACCCAAATTATATCAAAACCCACAAGTTGTCAAAACCCGACTTTTGGTACACTTGTCGAAAAATTACAAAAATCACATATTCGGAATCCTCATCTCGATACGAGTCTAGGCATATAAAATTTACCAAAATCGGACTCCATTTGCCCACTCAAATCAGTATTTTTCTTTAATTTAGGCCTAGGGCTCAAACCCACCTTTAATCTTCCATTTACAGGGATTTAACCAAGGATTTCATGTTAAAATGATGTAATTAAGCCACAAAACTTACCTCCGACGAATCCGATGAATTACCAGCAATTCCCGTGAGTTTCTCTCTCTAGAACTCAAAAATGGCGTTTTGGGTTAATGAACCCGTAGCCCCTCTGTTCTGTGATTAAATTCTCTGCCAGACCCATTTGCTCTACGCGATCGCGACTCTACTCACGCGATCGCGATGTTCAAACATTTCGCCCTCACGCGATCGCGACTCTCCTCACGCGATCGCGATGTACAACCATCCGGCCTCACGCGATCGCGTCCCTCTTCCTGCGATCGCGTAGCACATTTTTCCCTAGACCCCATTTCTCTTCTACGCGATCGCGTATATGCTCATGCGATCGCGATGGTCAACCGGCTTACTCTACGCGATCGCGATTGGTGATCCTGCGATCGTGATGGCCTAGCCCCCAGCCCTACGCGATCGCGTCCCCCTCAACGCGATCGCGGAGAGCAAAAACCTGCTGCGTTTATGACAGCAACCAACCTTCTCTTTTCTTCCAAAAATGGTCCGTTTGGACCCCCGGATTCATCCCGAGACCCCCGGGACCCCAACGAAAACCACCAACATACTCAAAAACATGATACGAACTTGTTCCAATCATAAAAACACCACACTAAACATCAAGATCACCATTTCTACACGAATTCAAGCCTAAGTTTCTTCAAAACTTTCAAAACTAACATTCAATCCAAAACCCGATCAAACGATGTCCGAATGACCTGAAAATTTGCGGACACATCCAAAATCACATAACGAAGCTACAGAAATTGTCGGAATTCCATTCCGACCCCCGGAATCAAAATATCACCTACCATCCGGTTTTCGCCAAAATTCAACCTTCGCCAATTCAAGCCTAAAACTACACCGGACCTCCGAATTCATTTCTGATTGTTCTCCTAAGTCATAAATGATCCCCTGAAACTAGTCGAATCATCAGAATCCGGTTCCGAGCACTCTAACTCAATAATCAACTCTTGGTTGACTTTCCACATTCAAGCTTTCTTCAAACATGCTATTTGTTTCATTTTCAATCCAAATCACTCCTAATTCACCCGATATACTCTAATACTGTTATAAAAGCATAAGATATGTAATTGCAAGGTAACGGGGTGGTAATTCCCATAACGACAGGCCGGGTCGTTACAGATATAGGTGAACCTTTTTGAGGTAGTAGACAGTGATATGGGCTACAATATTATCCTGGGGAGAGCATGGTTTCACGAGATGAAGGTTGTGCCATCAACCTATCATCAATTACTGAAACTACCAAGGGAATTAAACAAATAAGAGAAGACCAACCGACGACAAGAGAGATGAACACAGTTTCAGTTTCCAGTAGCAAAGGGAATGAACATGCAATATATTAATTATAGGAACTAGCGCCATCTCCCCAGCCAAGCTAAGCCAACCAGAGGGAGGAGTCGTTGGAATCCCATCAAGTACCAAGATATTGTTAGTTACCAGAACAAACAAACACAATAAAATCCACAACAGAAGAACTTGAACAAGTCGCATTGTTCTAAAAGTTCTTGGAGAAGAAGTTCCACTTGGGGACATGACGAAACCCCGAGCTCAGGTCTGGATTTATCAAATTTCTTAAATTTAACGTTGATTGTATCTCATGGTCGCATGCGGATATGATAGGTATCCCTCCATAAGTTGTCGTGCACAAACTAAGCTTGGATCCCAACATTCCTTTAAGGCAGAAAAAATGTCATATCGCGAACGTCGGAAACAAATTCGTCAAAGAAGAGGTTACTTGTTCGCTTGATATCGGTTCAATTAGAGAGGCAAAGTATCCCGACTCGCTAACTAACGTAGTAGTAGTTCCAAGAAATAATAAATTTCGCACGTGCCTATAAAGATCTAAATAAGGCGTACCCAAAAGACTCGTTCCCATTACCAAATATTGTTCAAATGATTGATGCGATGGCATGTTGATACAGAGTTATACCCTCATACTTTTCAAATAGTATATATAATTTTAAAATATCATTTTCATCATTAATTAATTTACAAGAGTTATACAAGTATTTTCAATAATTTTCATAATTTTTAGAGCTTTAAAATTAATTTTCTTGCATTTACAACAACAACAACAACTACCCAGTATGTTCCCACAAAGTGGGGTCTGGGGAGGGTAATAATTACCTCATTTAAATTATTTTGTGATAATTTAGTCATCAAAACATATTATATATTTCATAATATTTTTACTTTATTTCATACGATTATATTTGTGTTTTAGGCTGTTTACACAATTTTGCAATACTAGCCTATATGATATGGATAATTATATTTTTTCACATCATTTGTACTAAAATAAACTTTTGAATATTCTTATAATAACAAGCTATTATTTTCAATAATTTTATTTTATAAGTAATATTTTTATTATTTATTATTTATTTTTTATAAATTATTTTTGTATATTTAATTTATATCCCCAATTAGGACTAATTTGGACCAATTAAGGTCCAAACAAACAAGCCTATTCCTGATCGACCCCTAGAATCCCAACACCCAAACAACCCTATATTTCTGCCCGAGTCCAAGACCCGTTACACCCGACCCAGCTCATTTAAATCTCAATTGTTGATAAAAAACAATCAACGGCTCACAACACTTCCCCTTTTTCTCCTTATAACTGCACAACCCTAAATCCTAAACCCTAACCCATTTTTTCTAACTGGCCGCCCCTTATAAACTCTTATCCTCTTCTATCCCTTGAAGAACCCTAACTGCCTCACCCCAAATCCTAGCCTATACCCAAGAGAATACGGAGGTATTCCATATTTCCTTTCCTTTTTTTGTATTCACAGCGTTTCTTTTCCGTTTTCTTGACATTACTCGCTTGGTACTGAGTTATTTATGAATGCTCATCAATAGGAATTTGTTCTATAGGGTTGCCGAATTTCTCCTGAATTGATTCTAATCGATTTTGCATGCTTGTCTTTCCTTATTTGTAGTTAATCAATTGTTTTCCCTTGTTGGGTATTTAATTTGCTACTATACAAATCCCTCTCCAATTTTCCTTTCGGACAGACTTTAATCACCTTAGGAACTATTACTCTCCCTTACTCATTCACTCTATATTTGTTACGATCCAGATTTCCCACCATCGGGATCGTGATCGCGCCTACTCGTGGTAGCTAGGAAAACCAATACACAGTTTAGTCATCTAGTATCTATGTAATTGAATTCTAGCTTGAATGTAAACTAAAAGTGATCATAAACAAACATACATTATCAGTATATAAGCTATTATGACAGTATGACTGCTCAGATTCAGGAAATAGATGAATAGGTCTTTCGTTTCAGCACTTCACTCAAAACTACACCAAATTGTGATTCGAATATGTACCTGGTATTTGGAAACAAAGAAGGAGAAAGAAGATCAACATCAGCAACAATACGAATAGCAATACAACAAAACAACTAACAACAGCAATTTGGAGTTTCAAACAGCAGAAACTCGACAACCAAATGAACGCCCAGGACACTCGATGAAGCAGTGCAAATAAACGAATAACAAACCCCAAAATCGAAAACCAGTAGTAACAACAATCATTGGCAGAATGCACAGTGAATCAGAAACCAAGAAAGAGTCAATGAAGCAGTTATGGTTCTGTTTTTAACACTGGAATCAAAATCCCTCTCTATTGTATATTCCGTTTCTTTATGTATTTCTCTTTATTCTTCCTTAAACTCTTTCTCCCGATGTCTCTCTTAATCTCTATCTATGGTATTTTTTTTAGAGTTCTCAATTTTCAGAATCTCTTTTTTTCTCCTTAACTTCAAAATCCAGCCCCCTTTTAAAGAGGCATTCCATAGGTGCCTTCCCCATCATCACCTTATCTTGTTAATTTTTAATTAACCATTATACTAGTGCCCTTTTATTATATTCCTTAGTGCACCATTTAAATCCCTAAAATCAGCACTTTTCCACTAAGGAATGTTTTCACTTGGAAATGTTTCTAAATCAGTCCCTTAGCAGCCCCCTTTTAAGCATTTATTTATGTGATCTAATTCCCAAATTACCCTTAAACCCTTTCCTGAAAATTAGTGTGATTTACCGAACTACTGTTCTAATCCAGTCCTCCTCCAAACCATACCAACTATAACTAAATTCATCTAATTCAATAACTAAATTACAACAGCTATAACCAACTTAACTAATTAATTTAAATCATACTCCGAGAACAAAACTCAATCAACAGTTTAAAATGGACTCAAGTACCAATAAGGTAAAGAACAAGGATATAGAATAATAATGGGAGTAAACTCTTAAACATGGTTGAAACAGATTCAAAGCATGAACTAGTACAATTCCAATCTAAATAAACATGAATGAATATTGTAATATACTAAACTATCACTGATAAACAACAAAGAAGGAGGAACAAACATAACATCACTGAGACAATAGGGTCTGACAACAACAATAATAAATCACAGTCTTATACAAAACCTATTGATATTGACTACTTCGAATCATTTCAACAAAACAAAGAAGAAGAAATAAATAATCTTCTGTAGAAATCAATGAGCTACCATGAACTATTTAATTTAAGTAATTTAAACAGCATAATACTAGCTAACCGACAGAAGAAAATTGGACCAGAGAAAGGTCCAGGGGGAGAAAAAGATAAAGATAATGAAAAAATTAGACTTAATACAGCAAGCTTAACATAAACAAACACAAAACAAAAAAAAAAGACAAAATAATAGAAAAGACAAAGCAAATTACCTTCAAACAAATGAACTTCGCACAGTCGAAGTTCTGACATGATCTTTTGAGGCCAAAACGGACCTTAATCGAGTGTTCTTGACCAAGAACACTCGACTAAGGTTAGTGGTGACCTTAAGCTCTTCTGGGTTGTTCTAAGGTTTGTCCAGTTCTGGCTTGATTCGAGGGGAGGTAGGGGTGTTTTGGGAGGTGTGGTGGAGCCGGGGTGTGATTTTGAGAAGTTTTAGGGTTGGCGCCGCCACCAAGGAATTTTGTAGCGGCGCTAGGGTTCTTGGTTTCAAAACGTCATTTGAAGGGATATGGCGTGATTCGAGGTAAGGTGTTTGGGTATTCGGTATGAGGAGGTGGAGACGAAGTTATGGTGTTGAATTGGCAGAGATCGGAGGTATTGTCGGAAAAGTTGTTCGGTGGGGATATGGAGGTTGAGGTGAAGGGATGGTGTAAATTTGGGGCTGTTTAGACCACCGAAACCGCCGTGAGGTGATTTCCGGTGGGCGGATTAGGGGCGGTGCTTCATGAGACTCGTTCGAGCCTCTGAGAGAGACGATAGATGGGGTTTTGCTATAGGGGGCGGGGTTCGTTTTTAGGAATATATACTAACTGGGGAATTCGATCCTGGCCGTTTGATCAATTGAGATCGATGGCCTGGATTGATTCTATTGTAAGGGACGTCGTCGTTTGGTTAAATGAGACTGGGTTGGTCTCTAGGTAGAATGGGTTGGGTTCGATCGTGGATATGGAGAGGTGATCTTTGATCGTTGGATCAAAATGGTTTGAACGACCTAGATCTTTTGATGACGAAACGGCGTAGTTTGGTCATCAAACTACGTCGTTTCGTCTGTCTTTGAGGCCAGATGAATTGGATCGGGTATGGTATTGATTTGGGCCTGGTTATGGTCAAATTTGGACAGCACAGTCCGATTTTCACTTATTTTTTTTCTTTTGTTTTAAAATTAATAAAACTAAAAATTTTAACAATCTTAAATTAACTTATAGAACTAAATTAACTTATAAAAGTACTAGTTAAATAACATTTAAAGGTAAAATCACAATTTGAACATTAAAAGTAAAAAATGCATAAATACATTATTATCATGATTTTTTATTTTTCTAAAACAAGCTTAATCACTTTTAATTGTAAACTAAATCCTAGATGCATATGTGGCATATTTTTGTATTTTATATTAATTTAAATAAATAAACATGCACACGTGAGTGCAAACAATAAAAGAAAAAAATAACACAAAATCCACTAATATTGCAAACAACACAAAACTCTTTTATTTTGAAAATTTTTAGAGTAATTCTCATATAGGACAAAAAATTACGTGCTCACACATGTTGGCTCAAATTGCTATATTTGTTTCCATGTGTACTACTAAACACTTCTAGATAGCATGCCTATAGGATACAATAACACTTGTTTTGCTAATGTCCATGTAGATACCATGTATATAAGGTTTCAATTAATTAATCAATCAACTGCTTCTATTTCTCTTAGCACGCTTCTCCTTTAGACATCATAACTATAGGATCCTAATCAATGAATCGACTACTCCCGTTATTTTCATCACACTGCCCCACCTAGATGACATGCCTATAGGGATGAAGTATTACAAAATCATGTTCAATAGTCACTCTTGCCTATGGTACATTATCACTCGTCTAGAAAACATGTTTATACAATCAAATGCCATTAATTTTGAGCTTTCAAACAGTTTTACTGCCTCATTACATAAACAATTTAGAGATCATGCCTATAGAAGCTTTTTAATGCCTATAATATGCGAATTCATTAGTCAGAAACAACAATGATGTTTGTATGATGATGGAAATCAGAATCGCCTAGAAATTATGCCTATAGGATTTGATAACTCTAGTGCGTCTTAACTCCCTAAAATATGTACTACCTAAACTGCACGTGTGCATTTGTTATTTATGTGTGGGGGCTAACTTGAGCATTTAATTGTCTTTATGTGAAGTCCTATCTATTTTGAATGTCGCATAGTTTTATCATTTTGAGCAACCTAAGCTAAGTCTAGAACCACCTAATAAAGGTCCAAAGCCTACTGGACCATAAGCATGAGATGCGTAGTGCACGTGCGGTTTATAATTGAATTAAAACGTCTTTAAGTAAATAATTTCAATATAGTAATTGGGTAGCAGGAGATGATAGTCTGTTCCCGCTGAATAATATGAGCAACCCGTACGTTAAGAGAGTTGCAAAGTATTATTTATGTTGCACGGGGTCATCCTTTAGGCTAAAAAACTTAGGACCTTCCCCCCATTTTATTTATGTACCTGTTATTTACACTTAGTCATTTAACATATATCGATGTAGTTGTAACCTTGTAGTCATTAGATTTGTACCGATTCTCATATATTTTAATAAGACTCTTCAATTCTAAATTTCCCTTTATTTATTTGATCACCTAGCATAATTACACAATCCACATAGTTTAATGTTCAGCCAGGACCAAAGTTGTGGACCTCAAAGAGTGCCTAACACCTTCTCTTTGAGGTAATTTTTGCCCTTACCCGATCTTTGGTGATATAGTCTGGTCAAACAGAGTTATTTGCAAATAGTTACCCTAACACACCTTAAAATCGTTAGGTGGTGACTCTTTCATTTTAATAACCATTTAAAAAAGTTGTCACACGTCGAAACCCGCTTTCACAAGAAAAAGGGGCGCGATATGGCCGGGCACGAGTTAATGAGTGTTCTTGGTGCTTACTCCAAGTACAACCAAATCAAGATGAACCCGGAGTATCAGGAAAAAACTTCATTCATAACGAACTTTGGCATATATTGTTATAATGTGATGCCTTTCGGGCGAAAGAACGTTGAAGCCACTTATCAGCGGCTCGTAAAAAAATAGGGAAGACCATGAAATATTACATAGATGATATGCTGGTTAAGTCTTTAAACGCATGTGATCATCTTAAACACTTGCAGAAACCTTTGACATCCTAAGAAAGCATAACATGAAGTGTAACCCCGAGAAATGTGCATTCGAAGTAGGGCTGTGGATGGATCAGATTGGATCGGATCGGATTTGGCACATTTTAAATTCGAATTTTGTATTTTGGATTCTTGAAAATGTAATCCGAATCCAATCCAAATTATATCAGATCAGATTAGATTTTAAAATTTGGATCGGATCAGATTTCGTATCGTATTATTATTCCTCAAAGTTGTAAAATAATATGTATAGTTTCTTTGTTAAAGAGGAAATACATTAAGAAAAATTCATGTTTATGCAATTATAAGAGTACTATGGTGCCAATATAGCTAAATCTAGCAATTGTAAAGGTAATAACTTGGAGGAAGATGTAAAGTAAGTACTGACTATCCGAAATTAAAGTGTAGTATTTATACGTTGGCTAATAATTTCGTATTTCGGATCGGATTGGATCAGAATAAAATATACCGATCCGAATCTGATCCAAAATCCAAAATTTTAATACACACAATTCGAAATTCGACCCAATCCAAAATTCAAAATCTGAAATCCAAAATTTAATGGATCAGTTCAGATTCCAAATATCTGATCCAAATGAACAACCCTAATTTGGAGTTAGATTCATTTCCCGGACTTAGGTAGAATGCCACCATTTCATTTTACTCCTCATAAAGAAGAACAACTTCAAATGGAGTATGGAATATCAACAGGCTTTGAAAAGGTATTTGTCGAGTCCTCCATTACTGTCAAAACCGGAGGAAGGCAAACAACTGTTGATCTATTTAGCAGTCCTAGAGGTATTGGCAAGTGCCGTTTTAGTCTGTAAGGATGAAGGGTATGCAATCTCATATTTATTATGTTAGTAAAATTTTAACGGGAGCAAAAATTCGCTTCCCACATTCGAAAAAATTGGGCCTTATTTCCTATGTCATTCGATAGCTGTGGTGACCATTTTTCCTTTTTAGAATATTCTTAAAAACCTGAACTTTCAAGTAGGTTGGCCAAGTGGGCCGTCGAAATGAGTGAATTTGACATAGGGAATAAACTTAGGATTGAGATTAAGTCACTAGTTTTGGCCGACTTTAGTCTAGGACTATTACCTTTGGCTATCAAAGAAGAAGTAACGGTCTTAGAGTCGACATCAGGAGTTTGGAATTTGTTCACGGATAGAGCTTCCAATGTGAAAGGGTCCAGGGTTGGTGTAATGTTAATCATACCCTTGGGAGGAGCCTTAAGGCATTCTGTAGGAACTGTTCCTCTGACTAATAATGAATAAGAGTACAAAACTTTGATTGTAAGACTTGAGCTCGCCCGGGGGACTGGACTTCGAGGTCATAGAAATCAAATACAACTCTTAATTGGTGGTAAATCAAGTCTATGAGATCTTCAATGCCAAAGAGGAACATATGCAGCTGTATGTAATTAAAGTCCAGGCTCTGCTCCAAGGTTCAGGGAATGGTCGATTACCCACATCTCGAGAGAAGAAAATGCGAAGGAAGACGGATTGGCCAATTTAGGATCATCCACAAAAATAAAGGGATCTGACTCTGGTACGGATGTGCATCTTAAGTATTCAGTATTTGATGTAGATAGCTGTTACGAAGTAGACGTGACTAAATGGTCTAGGATTGGAGAAACAAGATCATTGACTATATCGAGCATGGAAAATTGCTTGAAGATCCCAAGGCATCTCGGGTGCTACGCACTAAAGCAGTTCGATACAACTTCAAGGGTGTAACGACCCGACCGGTCGTTTTAGAAAAATTACGCCCCAATCCCTAATTTAACTGTTCCCCTAAGTTCATTTCTGCTATTGTGGGTTGCCGGGAGAGTCGGTTCCGAAAATTTGAGCATTTTGGGACACTTAGTCCCTAAATAAGAGCTTTGAAACTAGAAAACGGTCCGTAGCCGGAACAGTGTTAAGACGATCTCGGAATGGAAATCCGATGGTTCCATTAGCTCCGTTAGGTGATTTCGGGGTTAGGAGCGCGTTCGGAATGTATTTTGGAGGTCCGTAGCTCAATTAGGCTTGAAATGCCGAAGATTGAAATTTTGGCGAATCCGAGCGATAGGTGATATTTTGATCCGGGGGTCGGAATGGAATTCCGACAATTTCTGTAGCTTCGTTATGTGATTTTGGATATGTCCGCAAATTTTCAGGTCATTCGGACGTCGTTTGGACGGGTTTTTGATTGAATGTGTAATTTGGAATGTTTTAAGGAATTTAGGCTTGAATCCGTGGTTAATTGGTGATTTTGATGTTTAGGATAGTGTTTTTATGATTGGAACAAGTTCGAATAAGGAATTAGGATGTGTTGGTGTGTTTGAATGAGGTCCCGGGGGCCTCGGGGTGTTTTCGGAGGGTTAATCGGGAGAAAAATATGGAAAATTGCAGAAAATAGTGCACTGCTTCTGTTGTTTCCGCTCCTGCGGAATTATGGGCGCAGGAGCGGGTGCGCTGAGGCGGACCAGGAGCGCAGAAGCGCTGGCACCGCAGAAGCGGAGCATTTTCCGCTGAAGCGGAATCGCGGGAGCGGACAGGGAGCCGCAGAAGCGGCCATCGCAGAAGCGGAAGGGAGCCGCTTAGGCGAGTCCGCAGAGGCGGACGCCTAGTCGCAGAAGCGGAAATATCCGCAGGAGCGATCGAGTCTCCGCAGAAGCGGACGCGTAGAAGCGGAAAATATTCCGCAGAAGCGAAAATCGCTGTAAGTAAGTGTATCAGAAGTTAGAAAATTTCAGAAACATTTTAACATTTGGGGGTCTCGGCTTAAGGGCGATTTTGGGCGATTTTGAGGAGGAAATCAAGGGAAATCATCAGGTAATCAACTATGAACTCATATTATGATTAGTATTGATAATATCATGCAATTATATCATGAAAATGGAGGAATTTGGGGTAATTATGGAGGATTTAGCCCTAGTCTTGGACTTTAGAAAATCAAGGTTTTGAATGGGCAAATGGAGTCCGATTTTGGTAAAATTGATATGCTTAGACTCGTATTGAAATGAGGGTTCCGAATATGTGACTTTCGTGATTTTTCGATAAGCGTACCGAAAGTCGGGTTTTGGCAACTTGTGGGTTTTGGTGTATTTTGGAGTTATTTTGATTGGGTAATGCCCAATTGGCCTATTTTGATGTGATTCTATTGATTTTTATCAGATTCTACACTTGTGGAGGCCGACATTCGTGGCAAGAGGGTTATTGCTTAGCGGTTTTGTACCGGAATTGAGGTAAGTGGCTTGTCTAACCTCGTGTGGGGGAATTTTCACCCCTAGGATATTATGTGATAGTTTAAATGCCTTGTACGCGAGGTGACGGGCGTGTACATGCGCTGGTTGTTGTAACACACACCATATTTGAATTGTCCGATTAGTGATATTCCTGCTCTTAGGTGATAAAAGCGTTACTTTACCTGGTATTAGTTAGAAAAGCATGATTAGCTAGGATTCAACATGTTTAATTGCCTAGTTGACTTACTTGAACTCCTTGATAAATAGTTGGCACTAGCTTCGGTGAAGTTGTAATTAAACATATTATACTCTCCCTGTGTGTTTTCTTGATTTGATATGTTGGTGGACTGCGGGTTCAATTCCCGGAGATCCCAGGGCTGTGGGTTCGATTCCCAGAGACCCGTGTGCTTGTGGACTGCGGGTTCGATTCCCGGAGACCCAGGGCTGTGGGTTCGATTCCCAGAGACCCGAAGTGATATTGGTAGGGACTACGAGTTCGATTCCCGAGATCCTGAGTTATTGGTAGGGACTACGGGTTCGATTCCCGAGATCCCGAGTTATTGGTAGGGACTACGGGTTCGATCCCGAGATCCTGAGTGAGACCCAGGGCTGTGGGTTCGATTCCCAGAGACCCGAAGTGATATTGGTAGGGACTACGAGTTCGATTCCCGAGATCCTGAGTTATTGGTAGGGACTACGGGTTCGATTCCCGAGATCCCGAGTTATTGGTAGGGACTACGGGTTCGATCCCGAGATCCTGAGTTATTGGTAAGGACTACGGGTTCGATTCCCGAGATCCTGAGTTATTGAGATATTATTGAGACATGGGCTGCGGGTTCGATTCCCGGAGACCTAGAGGTACTGAGAATGGGACTGTGGGTTCAATTCCCACAGATCCTGGATTTGTTTATTTGAGTTGGTTATTTGTTGTTAGCTTAATCGTAGACAGTTGCAGTAATTATCATAATGTTGTTATTTCGGAAATTATTATCATATAAACTGTTTATTTTGTTTTCATCATTATATTATTGTTTCTCAGTAGGGCCCTGACCTACCTCGTCACTACTCCATCGAGGTTAGGCTTGGCACTTACTGAGTACCGCCGTGGTGTACTCATGCTACTCTTCTGCGCACTTTTGTTGTGCAGATCCAGGTACATCAGAGCAGGCTCGTACTAGGTGATTCTGCAGCTTTCTGGGAGACTTCGAGGTATGATCTGCTACGTCCGCGGATCCGGAGGCTTCCCTTCTATTCTAGTATTACTAGTTGGCATTTTTCTTCATTTCGTTGTTATATACTCTTTACACATAGAGCCACAGTTGTATTTCCCTTTAGTCTGTGTTACCGTGGGGTTCCGGATCTTGGTAGTGTTTATTTATTGTGTGACGGATGTATGTGCCAAGTGGCACGGATTACATATCTTTATGTTATTTTCCGTTGTTCCTTATTTAAGTAATTAAAATTTATAGATTCCGCAATGTGTTAGGCTTACCTAGTCGTGGGGACTGGGTGCCATCACGACATGTTCACAATTGGTGAACTAGGGTCGTGACAAGTTGGTATCAGAGCTCTAGGTTCATAGGAGTCACGGGACACGGACCGGTTACTTAGAGTCTCGCTGATCGATACGGAGACGTCTGTATTTATCTACGAGGGGCTATGTAACTGTTTAGGAAACTCTTCATTTCTTTTGGATTCCTTGTCGTGCGACATTTTTGGCATCAAAAATCTAAACTATTGCTTTCTATTCTCTCACAGATGGTGAGGACACGAGCTAACCGCGATGATCAGGTACCCGCGCCCCCTGTTGCTGCCGTCAGAGGCCGGGGCCGAGGTAGAGGACGAGGACGCGCCCGAGGTGCGGCCACAGCACCATCGCGCGCTGCCGCTGAGGTGCCACCGGTAGACCAAGGTTGGAGCGCAGGCACCTGGTACACCGACTACAGCTGCTACTACTCCAGCACTACAGGAGACCCTGGCTCAGTTCATGAGCATGTATACCACTTTAGCCCAGGCAGGACTGCTTCCTCTTGTTGCAGCTACATCTCAGGCCGGGGGAGGGGCCCAGACTCCCGCAGCCGTTACACCGGAGCAGCGTGTGCCAGTGGGACAGGTTCCAGATGTTTTGGTTATGCCTCCTGCTGCCCCAGCACAGTCCGGAGGTGGACCAGCTGCCTCTGAGGACGAGCAACGTAGATTGGAAAGGTTCAAGAAATATGACCCTCCAGTGTTTAGTGGTTTGGCTTCAGATGATGCATTAGGTTTTCTGGAGGAGTGTCATCGTATTCTTCGTACTATGGGGATTGTGGAGACCAGCGGGGTTTCCTTCACTGCTTTTCAGTTTCGTGGGGCCGCTTATGATTGGTGGCGCACGTATGAGTTGGATAGTCCAGAGGAGTCTGTTTCATTGACTTGGACGCAGTTTTCAGATCTGTTTTTGAGGGAGTTTGTTCCACAGAGCCTTAGGGATTCTTGGCGCTCGGAGTTTGAGCGGTTGCGATAGGGCTCCATGTCAGTATCGGAGTATGCCATCAGTTTCACCCGTCTGGCCAGGCATGCACCGGCCTTGGTAGCCACGGTTCGGGAGAGAGTGCGGAGATTTATTGAGGGCCTGATTCCGCCTATCCGATCCAGCATGGCCAGAGAGTTGGAGACAGATATATCTTATCAGCAGGCAGTTAGCATTGCCAGGAGAATCGAGAGTATGCTCCCTAGAGAGCGGGGAGATAGAGAGGCCAAGAGGTCTCGTGAGTCGGGCCATTTCTCTGGTGCCCGCACTTCATCAGCCGGTCGTTTTGGCAGGGGTTATTCCGGTCGACCAGTTCACTCGGCATTGCCCGCAGCAGGTAGTACTCCAGGTCTTCCAGCACCTCAGGAGCCTTATTATGCTCCCCCAGTTTCCAGTGCACCTCCTGCGCGGGGTCCTTCCAGAGGTCAGGCTAGTGGGGGAGAGGCCGGTCAGTCACAATCACCGTGTCCTCCCAGAGCTTGCTTTGGGTGCGGGGATACTCGCCATCTGGTGAGGGAGTGCCCCAGGCGTAGGAGGGGGGCACCTCACCAGTCTTCGCAGCATCAGCGTGGCTCTCAGGGTCAGCAGGCTATCATTCCAGCTCCAGCTGCTATTCCACCTGCCCAGCCGGCCGGGGGCGGGGGTCAGTGTTCTAGAGGCCGCCCTCGAGAGGGGGGACAGGCCAGATTCTATGCTATTCCTGATCGCGCCGCGGCTGTCGCATCTGACTCTGTTATCACAGGTATTATTCTGGGTTAGTCACAGGGAGGCATCGGTTCTATTCGACCCTGGTTCCACTTTTTCATATGTGTCTTCTTACTTTGCTTCTCATCCGGGTGTGCCTCGGGATTCTTTGAGTGCCCCCATTTATGTTTCCACTCCGGTGGGTGATTCTTTGGCTGTGGACCGCGTATATCGGTCGTGTTTGATTACCATTAGTGATTTTGAGACCAGGAGCGGATCTATTGTTGCTCGGGATGGTCGATTTTGATATTATTCCGGGCATGGACCGGTTGTCTCCCCATTATGCTATTCTTGATTGTCACGCCAAGACCGTGACGCTGGCTATGCCAGGCATTCCACGTATTGAGTGGAGTGGTACTCTAGATCACACCCCTAGCCGTGTTATTTCTTTTCTCGGAGCTCAGCGTATGGTTGAGAAGGGGTGTGCTGCTTATCTAGCCTATGTGCGGGACGTCAGTGTTGATACTCCCTCCATTGATTCTGTTCATGTGGTACGTGACTTTGCTGATGTATTTCCAGCCGATCTTCCGGGCATGCCGCCCGACAGAGACATTGACTTTGCTATTGACTTGTTGCCGGGCACTCAGCCCATTTCTATTCCACCGTACCGTATGGCTCCTCCTGAATTAAAGGAGTTGAAGGATCAGTCACAGGAGTTATTGGGCAAGGGTTTTATTCGACCCAGTGTTTCGCCTTGGGGTGCTCCTGTATTGTTTGTGAAGAAAAAGGACGGTTCTATGCGTATGTGTATTGACTATCGTCAGCTGAATAAGGTTACAGTGAAGAACCGGTATCCTTTGCCCCGTATTGATGATTTATTTGACCAGTTACAGGGCGCACATGTGTTTTCTAAGATTGATTTGCGCTCCGGGTATCACCAGCTGAAGATTCGGGAGCCAGATATCCCGAAGACTGCCTTCAGGACCCGGTATGGTCACTATGAGTTCCTCGTGATGTCTTTTGGGTTGACTAATGCCCCAGCAGCATTTATGCATTTGATGCACAGTGTGTTCAGGCCTTATCTGGACTCGTTCGTGATTGTCTTCATTGATGATATCCTAGTATATTCTCGGAGCCGGGAAGAGCATGAGCAGCATTTGAGGATAGTGCTTCAGATCCTGAGGGAGAAGCAGCTTTATGCCAAGTTCTCTAAATGTGAATTTTGGTTGAGTTCTGTGGCATTTTTGGGCCACGTGGTGTCGAGTGATGGTATTCGAGTAGATCCAAGGAAGGTGGAGGCCGTGCAGAGTTGGCCCAGACCCTCCTCCGCTACTGAGATTCGCAGTTTCCTTGGTTTGGCGGGCTATTACCGTCGTTTCGTAGAGGGTTCTCTTCGATTGCAGCACCTATGACTAGATTGACCCAAAAGGGTGCCCCTTTTCAGGGGGTCGTACGAGTGTGAGGCGAGCTTTCGAAAGCTTCAAGACGGCGTTGACTTCGGCCCCTATACCGATGTTGCCTACAGATGTTCGGGGTCCTATACCGTATATCGTGATGCCTCACGAGTTGGACTCGGTGCGGTATCGATGCGAGACGGTAGGGTGATTGCCTACGCGTCGAGCATACCGAAGGTGCATGAGAAGAATTACCTCGTTCATGATTTAGAGCTAGTCGCCATTGTTCACGCCTTGAAAATTTGGCGTCATTATTTATACGGGGTTCCTTCCGAGATCTACACTATTCACCGGAGCTTGCAACACTTGCTTAAGCAGAAGGACCTGAATATGCGTCGGAGGAGATGGTTGGAACTACCGAAGGACTATGATATTACTATTCTCTATCATCCGGGCAAGGCTAATGTGGTTGCCGATGCCTCGAGTCGTCGGGCAGAGAGTTTGGGGAGTTTAGCATATCCACCAGCTTCGGAGAGGCCTATGGCGATGGATGTTCAGGCTTTAGCCAGGCAGTTTGTTAGATTGGATCTTTCGGAGCCCAGCCGGATTCTGGCATGTGTGGTTTCTCGGTCTTCTCTATTTGACCGCATCAGGGAGCGTCAGTTCGACGACCCTCATTTGCTTGTCCTTCAGGATAGAGTTTGGCGTGGTGATGCTCGAGATATTACCATTGGGGATGATGGAGTTATGAGGATGCAGGGGCGTATTTGTGTGCCCAATGTAGATGATCTTCGAGAGCCGATTCTAGCAGAGGCCCATAGCTCGTGGTATTCCATCCATCCGGGTGCCGCAAAGATGTATCAGGACTTGAGATAGCATTACTGGTGGAGGCGGATGAAGAGGGATATAGTTGATTATGTTTCTAGATGCCTCAACCGCCAGCAGGTGAAGTATGAGCATCAGCGCCCGGGTGGATTGATGCAGCGGATTGAGATTCCAGAGTGGAAATGGGAGCGCATCACCATGGACTTTGTATCTGGGCTTCCACGGACTATTAGGAAGTTTGATTCTATTTGGGTTATTGTGGATCGGCTGACCAAGTCCGCCCATTTTCATACCGGTGAGCACTACATATTCATCGGAGCAACTGGTGGAGATCTATATTAGGGAGATAGTTCGGCTGCATGGTATTCCAATTTCCATCATTTCGGATAGAGGCACTCAGTTCACTTCACGGTTCTGGAGAGCCGTACAGCAGGAGTTAGGTACTCGGGTGGATCCTGAGCACAGCATTTCACCCCCAGACTGATGGGCAGTCCGAGCGCACTATTCAGATTTTGGAGGATATGCTCCGTGCGTGCGTGATTGAGTTTGGAGGTTCATGGGATCACTTCTTGCCACTGGCGGAGTTTGCTTATAACAACAGCTACCAGTCTAGTATTCGGATGGCACCGTACGAGGCCCTATATGGTAGGAGGTGCAGGTCTCCCGTGGGTTGGTTCGAGCCGGGAGAGGCCAGGTTACTAGGTACTGATATGGTTCAGGAGGCTATGGACAAGGTCAAGGTGATTCAGGACAGACTTCGTGCGGCCCAGTCTAGACAGAAGAGTTATGCGGACAAGAAGGTTCGCGATGTGGCTTTTATGGTGGGTGAGCGGGTTCTGCTTCGAGTCTCGCCCATGAAGGGCGTTATGAGGTTTGGGAAGAAAGGGAAGCTGAGTCCTAGATTTATTGGCCCTTTTGAGATTTTGAGGCGTGTTGGGGAGGTTGCTTATGAGTTGGCCTTACCTCCCACCCAGCCTAGCCGGAGTTCACCCCGTATTTCATGTCTCCATGCTCCGGAGATACCATGGTGACCCGTCGCACGTGTTGGATTTCACATCCGTTCAGCTAGACAAGGATCTGTCTTATGTTGAGGAGCCAGTAGCCATTCTAGACAGGCAAGTCAGAAAGCTAAGGTCAAAGAACATCGCTTCGGTAAAGGTTCGGTGGCGGGGCCAGCCGGTCGAGGAGGCGACTTGGGAGACCGAGCAGGATATGCGCAGCCAGTACCCTCATCTTTTCACTACTCCAGGTATGTTTTCCATGCTCGTTCGAGGACGAACGAATCTTTAAGTGTGGGAAGATGTAACGACCCGACCGGTCGTTTTAGAAAAATTACGCCCCAATCCCTAATTTAACTGTTCCCCTAAGTTCATTTCTGCTATTGTGGGTTGCCGGGAGAGTCGGTTCCGAAAATTTGAGCATTTTGGGACACTTAGTCCCTAAATAAGAGCTTTGAAACTAGAAAACGGTCCGTAGCCGGAACAATGTTAAGACGATCTCGGAACGGAAATCCGATGGTTCCATTAGCTCCGTTAGGTGATTTCGGGGTTAGGAGCGCGTTCGGAATGTATTTTGGAGGTCCGTAGCTCAATTAGGCTTGAAATGCCGAAGATTGAAATTTTGGCGAATCCGAGCGATAGGTGATATTTTGATCCGGGGGTCGGAATGGAATTCCGACAATTTTTGTAGCTTCGTTATGTGATTTTGGATATGTCCGCAAATTTTCAGGTCATTCGGACGTCGTTTGGACGGGTTTTTGATTGAATGTGTAATTTGGAATGTTTTAAGGAATTTAGGCTTGAATCCGTGGTTAATTGGTGATTTTGATGTTTAGGATAGTGCTTTATGATTGGAACAAGTTCGAATAAGGAATTAGGATGTGTTGGTGTGTTTGAATGAGGTCCCGGGGCCTCGGGGTGTTTTCGGATGGTTAATCGGGAGAAAAACATGGAAATTGCAGGTTTGAGGAGTCCTGTTCTGTTGTTTCCGCTCCTGCGGAATTATGGGCGCAGGAGCGGGTGCGCTGAAGCGGACGAGGAGCGCAGAAGCGCTGGGGACCGCAGAAGCGGAACATTTTCCGCTGAAGCGGAATCGCGGAAGCGGAAAGGAGCCGCAGAAGCGGCCATCGCAGAAGCGGAAGGGAGCCGCTTAGGCGAGTCCGCAGAGGCGGACGTCTAGCCGCCGAAGCGGAAATATCCGCAGGAGCGATCGAGTCTCCGCAGAAGCGGACGCGTAGGAGCGGAAATTCTTCCGCAGAAGCGAAAATCGCTGTAAGTAAGTGTATCAGAAGTTAGAAAATTTCAGAAACATTTTAACATTTGGGGGTCTCGGCTTAAGGGCGATTTTGGGCGATTTTGAGGAGGAAATCAAGGGAAATCATCAGGTAATCAACTATGAACTCATATTATGATTAGTATTGATAATATCATGCAATTATATCATGAAAATGGAGGAATTTGGGGTAATTATGGAGGATTTAGCCCTAGTCTTGGACTTTAGAAAATCAAGGTTTTGAATGGGCAAATGGAGTCCGATTTTGGTAAAATTGATATGCTTAGACTCGTATTGAAATGAGGGTTCCGAATATGTGACTTTCGTGATTTTTCGATAAGCGTACCGAAAGTCGGGTTTTGGCAACTTGTGGGTTTTGGTGTATTTTGGAGTTATTTTGATTGGGTAATGCCCAATTGGCCTATTTTGATGTGATTCTATTGATTTTTATCAGGATTCTACACTTGTGGAGGCCGACATTCATGGCAAGAGGGTTATTGCTTAGCGGTTTTGTACCGGAATTGAGGTAAGTGGCTTGTCTAACCTCGTGTGGGGGAACTTCCACCCCTAGGATATTATGTGATAGTTTAAATGCCTTGTACGCGAGGTGACGGGCGTGTACATGCGCTGGTTGTTGTAACACACACCATATTTGAATTGTCCGATTAGTGATATTCCTGCTCTTAGGTGATAAAAGCGTTACTTTACCTGGTATTAGTTAGAAAAGCATGATTAGCTAGGATTCAACATGTTTAATTGCCTAGTTGACTTACTTGAACTCCTTGATAAATAGTTGGCACTAGCTTCGGTGAAGTTGTAATTAAACATATTATACTCTCCCTATGTGTTTTCTTGATTTGATATGTTGGTGGACTGCGGGTTCAATTCCCGGAGATCCCAGGGCTGTGGGTTCGATTCCCAAAGACCCGAAGTGATATTTGTAGGGACTACGGGTTCGATTCCCGAGATCCCGAGTTATTGGTAGGGACTACGGGTTCGATTCCCGAGATCCCGAGTTATTGGTAGGGACTACGGGTTCGATTCCCGAGATCTCGAGTTATTGGTAGGGACTACGGGTTCGATTCCCGAGATCCCGAGTTATTGGTAGGGACTACGGGTTCGATTCCCGAGATCCCGAGTTATTGGTAGGGACTACGGGTTCGATTCCCGAGATCCCGAGTTATTGGTAGGGACTACGGGTTCGATTCCCGAGATCCCGAGTTATTGGTAGGGACTACGGGTTTGATTCCCGAGATCCCGAGTTATTGGTAGGGACTACGGGTTCGATTCCCGAGATCCCGAGTTATTGGTAGTGGACCGCGGGTTCGATTCCCGAGATCCCGAGTTATTGATATATTATCGAGATACGGACCTGCGGTTCGATTCCCGGAGACCCGTGGTTCCGAGAATGGGACCGTGGGTTCAATTCCCACGGATCCCGGATTTGTTTATTTGAGTTGGTTATTTGTTGTTAGCTTAATCGTAGACAGTTGCGTAATTATCATAATGTTGTTATTTCGGAAATTATTATCATATAAACCGTTTATTTTGTTTTCATCATTATATTATTGTTTCTCAGTAGGGCCCTGACCTACCTCGTCACTACTCCATCGAGGTTAGGCTTGGCACTTACCGAGTACCGCCGTGGTGTACTCATGCTACTCTTCTGCACACTTTTGTTGTGCAGATCCAGGTACATCAGAGCAGGCTCGTACTAGGTGATTCTGCAGCTTTCTGGGAGACTTCGAGGTATGATCCGCTACGTCCGCGGATCCGGAGGCTTCCCTTCTATTCTAGTATTACTAGTTGACATTTTTCTTCATTTCGTTGTTAGATACTCTTTACACATAGAGCCACAGTTGTATTTCCCTTTTAGTCCGTGTTACCGTGGGGTTCCGGATCTTGGTAGTGTTTATTTATTGTGTGACGGATGTATGTGCCAAGTGGCACGGATTACATATCTTTATGTTATTTTCCGCTGTTTCTTATTTAAGAAATTATAATTTATAGATTCCGCAACGTGTTAGGCTTACCTAGTCGTGGGGACTGGGTGCCATCACGACATGTTCACAATTGGTGAACTAGGGTCGTGACAAAGGGAGGTCATCTGTGTTGCAACCGAAAATACCCACGCAAGTGCACGTGATCGTCAAGTAATAGAGTAGTGAGTAGAGTATCGTTCCCTCGAAGACTTGTGATCAACTATTGACTGATTCATTTCGAATTTTTACTTATTCAAGAGCTGTGTCACAAAGTAAAGATGTACTTATTTTACTACCTAATTTATCAAGAAATAATCCAACTAAAGCAATTAACCAAACTAATAGCAGTTTTGAATAACACACAATAGGAGAGGATATTCCAGGGTCACAGGCTAGTTAACAATCTTGTTGTGTCCTTAGCTTAAGATGACTAATCGATCAATTTATCTAGGTTATTGATTGACAAGGTTTATATTATTCATAAGAATCTGTCGACTTCTTACTTGCCTGCTCAAAGTAACTCAATGCCTATATTTTTATGGAATTAAGATTAACAAGAACATATTTACAATTCTGGTATTTCAACCAAGTAAGGAAAGTGGGTATATGCCTATCCCAATTGCGAATCCGTTCCCCGAGGCCCGGGTTTAAGAACTTGCTCTCTTTAATTCTGTGTGCAACCTAGAATTCCCACTTTCGAGTTCAACTCTAGATTCGTAAATAGTGTTTCACCCTTACCTACTCAGCAAAACAATTAATAACAAAATTAAATAAATAACCCAATATGATAAACCAACTATGTCAAATTAAACTTCAAACAACAACATTCATGTTTTACCCATGACCCTAGAATAATGGGTTTTAGCTACTCATACTATTGTTCATCACAATTAGATTCAATGTCATCATATTTAGCAAAAACGAAGAGAAGAAAAGAAAAACTTGATAATCCAATTTCCTCCTTGCCTGTTGCCTCTCTATGTCTTGCTTTAGCCTAGAAAAACCATGATAAAACTCCTTCGTGCGAGCTTGACCTTATATAGGTTAAGTGAATTTTTCTCCAGATTTCCACTTTTGCCCCTAGTGAACCATCGCCAGATTTTTGACTAGCGATGCAGCGCATTTGAGCGCGCATCTGGCCGCACTAGTTTTGCTGATGTTCTATCTTGGACGCACATTTTTTAGCGCTGCAGCGCATTTGGGCGCGCTAGCCCAACTTTGCTATGGCCTTGATTTTTGTTTGCCTTGTCTTCAATCATACTCGGCTCCGAGAGATCTTTGTTGCTCCAAAATGATTCCAAATCACATTTTCTTGCATAATATAAGTTCCTTAACTTGAATTATGTACAATTCACAGTTATAGCCCATATTTCATCAATTAATCATAATATGACCTTGGAATATAATCAAGCGAACGCATAAATAATAGCAAAATCATCTAGATTTCGCCTATTATCAACACCCCACACTTAATTCATTGCTAGTCCTCGAGCAATCAAACTATACTCTCTAGAGATTCATTCTCTCAACCATTTTCCCTAACGCATTAGACCTTGGACAATGTACATACATTACGCCTACGAGTGAAAAATCCTAGCCTCAAAGCCGACTCTCAAGTGCCTGGTAATATTCACACTTCCTCAAAGTACTCTACACCAAAGTCAAGATTTGCTTTTCCGTCATGAATCATATGCCCTCACAATCACAGTAAAATTATATAGATCAATTCACACAATCAAATTCTATGATTATATATATCAAAGAAAAATCACTCACACTCACAAAAGAAGTCACACGTATGCAAGTGGTACCATAAGCTTGCCCTTAATGTAAATATCTACTAATGTAGGCTCACTCGGTCTAATCAATTAGAACTTTCTCATGATTGTATTGTGGGATAAGGGACGGGTAAGATATATTTAGGGATAGTGGTTCACCCTCCTAAGCACTTTAACACATCACGTAATCACTTTGAGCGCAAATTATTCAATCCTTATTCCAATTTCACAACTAAAATCACTCCCAACAATGTCCCCTCTTTCTTTAAGCACTACTTTAGTTTATACCCAGTAGCAAGAACAAGACAAAAAATTTTTCAATCTTTCGCTAGTGGTGTATTATTTCACAAAACAAGTGCACCTTTCTTCCTTCTATAGGTTCCACTCAAAAGCCACCCCACTCTTAGTTCCTTCTTACTTCTGTTAGCTCATTTTTCAATTAATGTGCTTTAAGAGGTAGAATGATCAAAACAATGTCAATAGGCTTATAATATGGGTTCCAATCAAAAGTCTAAAGGATTAAAAGGGTTGACTAGGGATAAATTTTATTTGTGATAAGCAATTAAGCTCAAAAAGGTCAAAGAAAGTCTAAAATCATTTTTCAAACCGAACATCACCTTAAATTTTGATTCAACTCACATACCGGGCAAGTTATAGACACAAGTACAATACATGAACTATGCAAACACCTCACCACACATGGAAATATAACTCATTCGGATCAGCTCATGAAGACACTTCGTTACGAGCAATCAAGTCAGTAGAAAACTTAAAAATTAAGGCACCTTCAGTGAGATTCAACAATTAAGACCAAGCGTTACACTCTAGGGTCAATTGTGTTCAGGTATGTCAACGATCTAAGTTTGCTTTCAGTTTATAGCTCGTGGACCATTACCCTAATTGACAGAATAAAAAAGAAAACAAAAATGAAAACTACCTATGCCCGGTTCAAGTCAAAACCATTGAAAAAGAACCGCGGCCTAAAGAAAAACCAAGGGGGAGTTGTTACACTACCTAAGAAGAAAAATCTTTTTGGTGTTTTCTCTAGACTCACTTCACTCAAGAAAATCACCTATAAGATCCGTCATCAGGAAGAGCCTATAAATTTTAGTTTTTTTTCTCGACTCAGTCCCTCAAGAACCCCGTCGAAAAGGGATCCGTCATCGGGCCGAGCCATCTACCTAAATTAACAAACGACTCCTACTTAACAAAAACTATCAAGTCAATATGAAACAAACAAACAAAACAAATAGTTAATTCATACAACTTCATATACATACAATGAAGGAATCCCCACCCAACACTTAAGATACAGACATGTCCCCCATGGCTGAAAATTAGAAAGAACAATGAGGTAAAAGAAGTTCCCTGAGGTGTCACTCCTGGTCGAAGATAGTGTCGGGGTTCACGTTGCACGCACGCCCCAAAGCTCGTAGCCAACCCATAAAAGGTTTCTCCGACTTTGCTTGTCGGTCAGCTATCGATTCCACACGTGTGCTCAAATCAGTCATGGATGCCCCTTGACCTGCCATATCCTGATCCACAGTAGTAAAATGAGACACCCGGGTAGCCTCAGAAAATGTTGTAGGTGCTGAAGTTCCGGCAACTGCCATATTTTGCTCCTAGGCCTGTGGTGCGACTCCTTCAGGCTCCTTATCACCATCCTCATTGTCAGACTCATCATCAGAGCTGCTTGATGCTTCCGCTTCTATCACTGTTGGCTCCTTGCCCGTTTCACTTTATCTGCACAGAACTTGCCTTCCTTTTTGACCAGTCCATCTACAATTGTATTTTCTGGCACATGGGCATCCCTGCCTAGTTGAGTAACTAAAGAAGAGAAAAAGAATCCATACCTCTTGACCTGGCTGCGCACGAACATCTCGTCGTGTATAACCTTAGCCACATCAAAGTCGTAGCCATGGACAAGCACCAGATAAGAGCAGCTCGGGGCCCATTGACCTCCATTTTATTAAGCGACGAGATTAGGCGGTTGTTAATGAGGTGCAGCCAGTATTTGGCTTCATATGTGAGTGCTAAGGAAAGGAACTTCTCTCCATAGTCCATCCAGACCACTTCTCTACCAGGTGTACAAATAGCCTCAAAGAATCTGTACTATTTTGCAGGCATTGGCTTACGACCGTATTCATAGAAGTCATCCTGTGACAAAGAAGGTGCAGGCAGCTGGTAAGCAGTTCGAATAGCCTCCACCGAAGCATTCACCGCTCGTCGGCCCACCGTGACAATCCCATTATTATGCTCTAGCACGTTGGCATAGAACTCCCTTACAACCATGGCATTACCCTCACTAGTATCATTGAGGAATGTTTGTAATCCCCGCCTTATCATCTCATCATACATACGAGGGCGGAATTGCCAGAGCCACAGAATGTCAACACCTCTATCCGGAATAGGCTTTCGACGAGCTTTTTCCGCAAATAGGGCCTGAGCTTTGGCTGATACAAATTTGGTAGCATCAAAGGAGCATGTAGGTGCAGCTCCTCGTGACCTACCTGAGTCAGGTTGATTGCTCGATGAAGCACCGGTGGTACATCATTTCTTGGAAGGAGTCATGATACATGTAAAGCAACATCACATTATCACAGCCCAACAAAAATTTGTGACTCAATGCGGTTACTCAGACTTCACACGCATACGGGGTCACAAACTATATACCCATGTTCATTGGGACCTTTCCACAAACATATTGTGGGTGTTAAGCCTTCACAACTCTTTTTTAAGCATGATAGAGCAAGACACACCCACCTATATTCTCCAACATTACAAATTACGGGGGATTCCACCCCTCACTTATCAACTACTAACGCCACAACATATGGCACCAACATCTATACATTAAAACTACATACAATTACTACAACTAAGGTATATATATACATAAAATCTGGAAAAAAAAAATAGAAAAACAAAGAGATGAGAAAGAGAAGAAGAGACTAGGGTTCATACCTGTGGAGAGGGATAGTGGAGAAAAAGATGGGTGATTAAGTTGATGGAATGTGGGGGAAGAACGCTAGAAGAATTTGAGTGAAAGGGAGCATTAGAATGAAGAAGGTAGTGTTCTTTTGATTTTTTTGGGGGGTTGAAGGGTTTTGGGATTTTGGTCGTATGATTTGGGGGAGGTGTGATTATGAGGGTTGGGAAACTTAAGGGTAATTAATTTACGCTAAAAAGAAAAAGAAAACTAAAATAAAATAAAATAATATACACTAAAAATGCCGGAATTTTAACGGTGCATGCGTGGTTAGACGCGCTGCAGTGCTAAAATATGCGCGGTCAAGATAGAAGTCTTGCAATTTCGCAGGCTCAGGTGCACGATCAGGTGCGCTGCAGCGCGTCTGGGCAATGTTTTCTTTCAATTTTTTCACATGTTCTTGCCATGTTCAATAGGCATCCACCCTCTGTCACCTGCATTGGTTAGCTTTTCCTAAAATGCAAAATTAACACTACAACTATTTTTGGGTTGCCTCCCAACCAGCACTTTATTTAACGTCGTGGCACGATGTTTACAACATTTCAATGGGTTGCCTCCCATCCAGCGCCTGATTTAACATCGCGGCATGACTCAACATGTTCTCAAGCATCCTTTAAATCCAACGAGGTCTTGTGACGTGCAAAGTTACCACCCCAGTAACATTTTATCCGCTGACCGTTCACCAAGAAAGTGCCGGTTGAACTCATATCTCTCAATTCCACGGCTCCATGAGGCTTCACACTTACCACAACAAAAGGGCTCGACTAACGAGATTTAAGCTTTCCTTGAAAAAGCTTCAATATCGAATTAAACAAAAGAACTTCTTGCCCTGGTTCGAACTCTCGAAGTTGAATGTGCTTGTCATGCCACCTTTTAGTCTTCTCTTTATACAATTTGGCATTCTCTTATGCGTGAAATTGGAACTCCTCGAGTTCATCTAGTTGCAGCAACATCTTCTCTCCAGCCAAGTCCCCATCCATATTCAACTTTTTTATTGCCCAATAGGCCTTGTGCTGAACCACGAAGGGAAAGTGACATGCCTTCCCATACACTAATATCTACGGAGAAGCACCTATGGGAGTTTTGTATGCTATTCGGTACGCCCACAATGCATCATCTAACTTCCCGGCCCAATCTTTTCTATTTGTACTCACTATTTTCTCAAGAATTTGCTTGACTTATCGGTTTGAAACCTCCACTTGACCACTCGTATATGGGTGATAGGCAGTGGATACCTTATGCTTGACCCTGTACTTTGCAAGGACGTTGTTCAACAGTTTATTGTAGAAATGTGTACCTCTTTCACTGATCAACACTCTGGGAGTTCCAAAATGGTTGAAGATGTGCTTCTTGACAAAGCTTACCACCACTTTTGCATCATTAGATAGAAGAGAAATAGCTCCACCCACTTGGACACATAGTCAACTACCACCAAGATGTACCTATGACTGTTAGGGTATGGAAACAGTCCCATGAAGTCAATTCTGCAAACATTGAACAACTCCACTACCAGAATGTTTTGTAGTAGCATCTCGTGCTTCTTCAAGATCGTTCCGATTTTCTGGCACCTGTCACACATTTTAGCAAAGGCGTGTGCATCCCTGAACAATTTTAGCCAATAAAAACCTGATTGCAGCACTTCTTGTATGGTTCTGTCTCTACCGTGATGACCCCCATTTGGTGAAGAGTGACAGGTATGAAGTATGGAAATCATTTCTTCCTCAGGAATGCAGCTCCTTACCAACTGATCAGCACAAAGCCTGTACAAGAATGGCTCATCCCACATGTAAAGCCTCACATCATGCAAGAACCTTCTTCTATTGTCTGGTGTCAATTCTGGTGGTGTCACCCCACTTGCAATAAAGTTCACATAGTCTGCATACCACGGAGCTGTGCTTGAGATGACTGCTAATAACTGCTCATCTTGGAATGTTTCTTTGATTGCACCCCCTTCAGCCACATGGTTCCAATTTTCTAATCTGGATAGATCAGCCACTTGATTTTCTATTCCTTTACGATCCCAGATCTCCAAATCAAACTCGTGCAATAGTAGGACCCATCAAATCAGTCTCGGCATGACGTCCTTTTTCTCACACAAGTACCTGATGGCTGAATGATCTATGTAGACGATGACTTTGGTCCCCACAAGATATGACCAGAACTTGTCAAACGCCCACACCACTGCAAGTAACTCTTTTTCAGTGACAGTATAGTTCATCTGAGCTGGATTCAGGGTTTTGCTTGCATAGTAGATGAAGTGAAAGATCTTGTTTCTCCTTTATCCCAAGCCAGCCCCAATAGTCAAATTGCTTGCATCGCACATCAGTTCAAATGGTTGCTCCCAAGCTGGAGGAACTATGATCGGTGTAGTCACCAATCTACTCTTCAAATGCATGAATGCCTTCAGACAGGCATCATCAAATATAAAGGCAACATCCTTCTCAAGCAACCTACACAAGGGATAGAAAATTTTCGAGAAATCTCTCATAAAACGACGATAAAAACCTGCATGGCCCAAGAAACGGTGGATGCCTTTGACAGACATCGGTGGAGGAAGTTTTTCAATTGCTTCCACCTTTGCCTTGTCCACCTGCGAACCATCTTTGGACAACTTGTGCCCCAAGACTATACCTTCACGTACCATGAAATGGCACTTTTCCCAGTTTAGCACCAAGTTAGTCTCTTCATTCCAAGAAAGTACTTTATTGAGGTTCATTAAGCAGATATCAAAAGAACATCCAAAGATAGAAAAATCATCCATGAATACTTCTACAAACCTCTCCACCATATCAGTGAAAATGGCCATCATATACCTTTGAAAAGTCGCAGGTGCATTACAAAGACCAAATGACATTTTCTTGAACGCATACGTTCCATAAAGATATGTAAAAATGGTCTTCTCTTGGTCCTCTAGGGCTATAGAAATCTAATTATACCCAGGGTAACCATCCAAGAAGCAATAGTACTCCTGGTCAGTGTTGCGACCAAAACACTCACGCAAGTGTACGCGATCGACAAGTAGTATAGTAATAAGTAAAGTATCGTTCCCACGAGGAATTTTTATTAACTTATTGACTGATATTAAATTAACTAATTCTTGATTTATGCTATATAATTCGAAAATATATAGGAGCCACTTTATAATACACTTAATAATGTCACAATTATTCAAGATGAAATTACTACAACCAATTCACAATATTTTTATAATAGTATAGACAAATATATTCCAGGGTCATGGACTTGCTAGTAATCATGCTATTTTTCTACTTAGAATCGATTTATTAAATTATCCGGGTTATTGATTATAAGGTTAATAATATTCATAAGAATCTTTCGAGTTCTTATGAATCTATCCAAGTTAAATCGATACCTATATGTCTATGGTATTAATATCAACAAGAATGCATTTCCAACTCTTATTATTCAACCAAACAAGGCAATTAAGTATATGTCTATCTTAATTACAAATCCTTCACCCGATGCCCGAGATTCAAATCTTGTTCTATTTGATTTTATATGCAACCAAGAATTTCCTTTGTCAAGTTTAATTCAAAGTTCGTAAATAATATTTCACTGTTAGCTACGCAGTAAAATAATTAAGATCAAAATCAAATAAACAACCTATATCAATAACTTCAATATAATCAATTTAAGCTTCAAATAACAAGATCAACTAACATGCATGACCCTAGAATATTAGAGAGTTTAGCTACTCATGTTCATACTAAAATCAATAATATTAATGTCTAAAATAATACAAAGAAAAATACAAGATGAAGGTTTAGATGAACTCTTTAATTTGTTGCTCCAAAGTCTTGATCTTCAATTTCTTGCTTAGCTCCAAGAGGACTTCAATGGTTTCTCTTCTCAAAATGTTCTCTCTAGAATGAATAGTGTAATTCCACTCTAATTCAATGTCAAAATCTGATCTCCCAATTATGCACCTTTTCCTTGTTTTTATCCTTTAGTGGAATCCACCCCTTAGTGACAAAATAGTCACTCAATAATGCATTTCCGGAACTGGACTAGCGCGGGCATGCTAATGGCCACGCTAATGTCCGCGCTAGTAGGGTAACATTTTGTCCGAAATTTTGGACTAGCGCGGGCAAGCTAATGGCCACGCTAATGCCCGCGCTAGTAGGGTATGTGCTCCTTTGTCCTCTTTTGCTCAATTTTCCACATTGTTTACCATCATAAACTCTCACATGCTTAATTAACTCCTGTGAAACATTCAAATCACAATTAGAGCTAACTTTATCATTAATTATAATCATATGACAGTAATTTCTTCTTAATTTAGAGCATATATATGGGCTATATTACACAATTTAGCCCATTATCAACACCCCACACTTAATCTATTGCTAGTCCTCGAGCAATCACACTAAACTTATAAAAGAGTCATCAACTCAACCATTTTACCTTAATGCTTGACATCTAGAACAAAACTCGTACATTACACCTAGTAATATAACATTCTAGTTTCTAGACTAACTTTCAAGTGCTATACAATGTTCACACTTCTTTGAATTACTCTATACAGAGATCAAGATTTGCTTGTCTGTCACGAGTCATATGCCCTCACAATTTTATCAACATTACATATATCAATATGTACAAGAGAGTTCCCTAATTATTTACAACAAGAAAGTTTCACTCACACTTACAAACGAAGTCACATGCATGTAAATGGTACCATAAGCTTGCCCTTAATGTAAATCTCTACTAATGCAGGCTTGTTCGATCAAAAATCAATTAGGACTTTTTCTTCTGGTTGTAATGTGGGTTAAGGGGCTGGTAGGATTTATTTTGGGACTAGTGACTAGCACTCCTAAGCACTTTAACACATTACTCAATCATTTTTAGCGCAAATTCTTCAATCTTAATAACAATTGCATCAATCAATTCACTCCTAGCAGTGTTCCATCTTTCTTTTATGCACTGCTTTAATTCACACTCCACTGGCAGTAACAAAACAATATACATATATTTATACAGATTTTTTTTATACAGTCATCAGTGCACCTTTATAACTTTCATTGGTTCCGTTCACAAACCACCCCAGACTTAGTTCCTTTGTACTTCTTTTAGCGCTCATTTTACAATTAAAGTGCTTTAAGAGGTTAAAGGGTTCAAAATATCAATTAAGAACAAAAATGGTATAGGCTTGTAATGTGGATGCCAAATAAAGGTTTCAAGGCTAGAAATGGTTAACTAGGGATAGATTTTATTTGATTTAAGCAATTGAGTTCAAAAAGATCAAGGAAAGCCTAACATCATTTTTTAAAACCGAGTGTCACCTGAAATTTCGCTTCAATTCATATACTAGGCAAGTTCTAGACACACTTACACTACATGGACTATGCAATTAGCGAAAAATCTCATCACACATGGCATACGACTCATTAAGATCAACTCATCGAGACACTCTATTATGAGTACTCATTTCAGTAGCAAACATGCAATTAAGGCATTTTCAGTCAAATTCCTTTAAAACTAAATATTATATTCTAGGATCTAATGTGTTCAGGTGTATTAGCAAAAGGGATTCTCTTTCATTTTATAGCTTGCAAATCTTTATTTTAATACACAAAGTATAAATTAAAAACTGCCTATGCCCGGTTCAAAATAAGCCCTTGGAAAAGAAGCGTGGCTCAAAGAAAAACCAAGGGGGATTTGTTACCTACACAAAATATATTACACTATCTACTCTATATAACACAAACATATACTTTTAAAACACCAAACATTTAACTTCAAAAATTCAAAGCATCACTCCAAAACAATACTAATGACAACAATACTAGTGTTCTAACAAACTAAACAATACTAACATTCCAACAATATTAAACTAGCCAAAATAATCCGCAATACCAAACAAGATAAAAACAAATATAGAAATGTTGCAAAAGGGGCTCCTCCACCCCACACTTAAAATTGAAGACATGTCCCCATGTCTTCCATTAAAAGTATAAGTTTAAGCAAAAATACTTCCCCGAAGCTTTACTCTTGATCAGAGACAGAATTGGCATCAACATTGCATGCCCTACCCAAAGCTCGAAGCCAGCCCATTATCTTCTTTTCTGACTTCTTTTGTTGAGTTTGCATTTGCCCAACACTCCCGGCCAAATCATTCACTAAAGTCTTTATTTGTTCGATTTCTTGCTCCATGCGGTCTAACTGTTGTCCTCTAGTGGCCCTAGACGGGCCTGCAACATCTGAAACCTGTGGTTCAACACGCTAGGCTTCATCCCCCATTTCCGCATCAGTTGCTGCAGCTTGTTCGGTTTCCTCCTCATCATTATCGCTTTCATCAGAATCATCACTATCCAAATCTGCTTGAATGTCCTCTCTACCTGTGGTGACCCTTTCTGCCGTGAATGGATTCATTTGTCTTAATCCATCATCGATGTCTAGATTGTTTTGTACATTAGCCTGCAAACACAAGAGTGTTACCAGTGATGGGTAGTACATACCATACCTTTGAACTCGAACTCTCTGGAATATCTCATTGTGTATCAAATGTGGCACATCAAACAATCTTCCAGTCATGAGGCACCAGATTAAGCAAGCTCTAGGTTTGTTCACCTCTGTCAGATTTTTTGTTGGCAGCAAACGACTGTTAATGAAGTACAGCCAACACTTAGCTACAAACTTGAGGGCGTTGGCATGAAACTTGCTCCCGTATTTAAACCACTATATTCGAGCATCCGGTCGACAAATGACGTCAGTGAAGGTTTCCCATGGAGTATGTTTTCTATTGTTTGCTGGGTATGCATCTATGGTCCTCTCGTCTCATGGTGGCAGCCTGTATACTGCCCTAATTGTCTCCACTGATGCATTGACCAACCGTCTACGCACCGTAACATTGAGTTCATTATGCTCCGGGAGATTTGCATAGAATTCCCGCACAAGCATCACGTTTCCAATGATTGGCTCTTCAAAGAAGATGTCAAGTCCCCGCCTCCTCAATTCTATTGGTATGTTGTGGCAATAGTTTGACAACGCAACAACATCCATTGCTTGCTTTGGTATGATACTCTTGGCTTCTTTTTTATGAATTCTGTCCTCTGCTTTTGCAGATACAAATTTCTGGCTATTAAAGGGCTGGGTATCAACTGATCTGCATTGCCTTTCCCCAACATTTGTTGTAGCTGGACGACTGGATGAAGAAGCTTCTGATGGGTGCTTACGAGGAGCCATTAGACTTGCCAAAAAGTGAAGGTTAACAATGTTCATTCAGGTGATCAATCCGGACTACTTAGATTTCATCACAAAATTGATCACAATATTATAGAAACATTTTATCAAACATGTTGTGAGCATGTTTGATGTAATGCCTTAAACAACATTCTAAAAGGATGTTTTCATCCACAACAACCAAACAACATTACTACTTTACAAACTATATAACACTAAAATTTTCAGCCCAAATTAAGAAAAAAATATAGCACCAATATATATATATATATATATATATATATATATATATATATATATATATATATATATATATATATATATATATATATATATGACATCTAACATTACAACTAAAATAGGGGTGTTATTTCAAGTTACCATCTACATTCATATGAACAATATAATAAAGAAATAAAATTCTACATAATAATTCTATTTACATGATTAATTCTAACAAGAAGTTACATAAACAAACTTAATCTATAAACTAAGAAGATAACTTTTCTTTTTCCAAAAAAAATTAAGAAAAACGAAATACATACAAAATAAAAAAAAATTCAAAGTTAGAAACACCAAAGAAAGAAAGAGAGAAAAGCTTACCTTAATGGAGATGGTCTTGGGAATTTTGGAAGATTTAGGAGTTGGAGATGAAGAAGATGAAAGAAGAGGCGTTAGGGTTAGAGTAGATAGTGAGGGGAATGGGTGTTTTATGATTTTTGGAGTTGGGGTATGTTAGTATACTTAAAAACCTTTAAAAATGCGGACATTTCACTGGACTAGCGCGGGCATTAGCACGGCCGCGCTAGTCTAGCGAGGGTTAAGGCAGAAAATTTAGCCCATTAGCGCGGGATCTAGCGCGGCCGCGCTAATGAGGGTTTTTTTTTCTTTTCAAATAAACAATGTAATCATACCTTATCATCCCTCCTTGTTGTCCTACAATTATCAACACACAATTAACACCCAAACAAACTAAAAACGAATAAAATAACACACTAAAAAAATGATAAATATCGCTACTATTGGGTTGCCTCCCAACAAGCGCCTGATTTACTATCGCGGCACGACTTCACAATTCATCAAACATCATTTAATTCTATCGAGGTCTTGCGACGATTAATGTCACCACCCCAATAGTGTTTTACCCTTTGTCCATTCACCAGAAAAGTTTCACTTGAGTTTTTGTCCCTTAATTCTATTGCTCCATAGGGACTCACACTTACCACCACAAAAGGTCCTGCCCAACGGGATTTGAGCTTTCCAGGAAAGAGTTTCAACCTAGAATTGAATAACAGTACTTCTTGCCCAGGCTCAAACTCACGATGTTGGATATGCTTATCATGCCATCTCTTGGTCCTTTCTTTATATAACTTGGCATTTTCATAAGCATTCAACCTAAACTCATCAAGTTCGTTGAGTTGTAGCAGCCTTTTTTCACTAGCTAAATCCATATCCACATTTAACTTTTTGATTGCCCAATAAGCTTTGTGTTCAAGTTCAAAAGGCAAATGACATGCCTTTCCATAAAATAACCTTTATGGAGAAGTACCTATTGGAGTCTTGTATGCAGTTCGGTAGGCCCACAAAGCATCTTCTAATTTAACAGACCAATCCTTCCTGTTTGCATTAACTGTTTTCTCCAAAATCTGTTTTATCTCTCGATTAGATACTTCAACTTGACCACTCGTTTGAGGGTGGTACGTAGTAGCAACTTTGTGTTTTACCCCATATATTGATAAAAATTTTTTAAACAGTGTGTTGCAAAAGTGTGTTCCTCCGTCACTTATCAACACCCTTGGAGTTCCAAAGCGTGTGAAAATGTGTTTCTTAACAAAACTTACCACAACTTTTGCATTATTCGTAGGAAGAGCAATGGCTTCAACCCACTTAGACACATAGTCTACTGCAACCAGAATGTATCTATGACCATTAGAACCTGGAAATGGTCCCGTGAAGTCAATTCCCCATACATCAAACAATTCCACCACCAAAATATTCTGCAAAGGCATCTCATTTCTCTTTGTGATTGTACCCATTCTTTGACACCTGTCACAAGTTTTAACAAACGCATGAGCATCTTTAAATAAGGATGGCCAGTAAAAACCTGATTGGAGAACCTTTTGTGTTGTTTTATCTCCACCATGATGACCTCCATATGAAGAAGAATGACAGTCATGCAAGATGGCATTCATTTCTTCTTCAGGTACACCTTCTTACCAATTGGTCAGCACATTGTTTGTAGACAAAGGGCTCGACCCACATATACGATTTCACATCATGGAAGAATCTTCTCCGTTGATCAGCTGTGATTTCTGATGGCATCACTCCACTTGCAATATAATTTACAAATTCAGCATACCATGGAGTTTCATTAGATGTGATGGCTAACAGATGTTCATCTGGGAATGTTTCTTTTATTGAGTCCCTTTCAATCACATGACCTCTGTTTTCCAATCTGGACAAATGATCTGCCACTTGATTCTCAGTACCTTTTCTATCTCGTATCTCCAGGGTCAAATTCCTGCAAAAGAAGAACCCATCGGATTAGTCTTGGTTTTGCATCTTTCTTTGCGAATAGATACTTGATAGCCGAGTGGTCAGTATAGACTATGACTTTAGTTCCTACTAGGTAGGATCTAAACTTGTCAAATGCCCATACTACTGCAAGTAATTCTTTCTTTGTGACAGTGTAATTCATTTGAGCGGTATTTAGACTTCTGCTCGCAAAATGAATGGAGTAAAAAATTTTCTCCTTCCTCTATCCCAACACGGCACCAATGGCTATGTCACTTGCATCACACATTAATTCGAAAGGCAATTCCCAATCTGGAGCAACAATGATTGGTGCAGGTGACTAATCTTCTTTTAAGCTCTTCAAATGCTTTCAGACAAGCATCATCAAACTTGAATGGTGTATCTTTGTCAAGGAACCTGCAAAGAGGAGATGAAATTTTTGAAAAATCTTTAATGAATCTTCGATAAAATCCTGCATGGCCTAGAAAACTGCGTATGCCCTTAACAGATATGGGTGGGGGCAATTTTTCAATTGTTTCCACCTTTGCCTTGTCTACTTGCAATCCGTTCTTGGACACTTTGTGTCCTAGAACAATACCTTCTCTTACCATGAAATGGCATTTTTCCCAGTTTAGGACCAAGTTGGTCTCTTCACATCTGGCTAGCACTTTATCGAAAGTTAGTTAAACATTTATCAAAAGAACATCCGAAAACAGAGAAATCATCCATAAATACTTCTACAAACCTCTCAACCATATCAGTGAAAATGGCCATCATACACCTTTGAAATGTCGCAGGTGCATTGCAAAGACCAAAGGGCATTCTTTTGAACGCATACGTGCCATAAGGACACGTAAAAGTGGTCTTCTCTTGGTCCTCTGGGGCTATAGTAATTTGATTGTAACCAGAGTAACCATCCAGGAAGCAGTAGTACTCCTGGCCAGCCAATCGATCAAGCATTTGGTCTATGAATGGGAGAGGAAAGTGGTCCTTCCTGGTGGCATTATTCAATTTTCTGTAGTCAATGCAAATTCTCCACCCTGTAACAGTTCTTGTTGGGATTAAATCGTTATTATCATTAACTATCACAGTTATTCCTCCTTTCATAGGAACACACTGAACTGGACTCACCCATTTGCTGTCAGAGATAGGGAATACAATACCTGCATCAAGCCATTTGATCACCTCTTTCCTTACCACTTCTTTCATGTTGGGATTGAGGCGACGTTGGTGTTCTATACTTGGTTTGTGTCCTTCCTCCATTAGGATTTTGTGCATGCAAAAAGCAGGACTGATACCTTTGATGTCTGACATTGTCCACCCAATGGCTCTCTTGTGCTCTCGCAATACTCTCAACAATTTTTCCTCCTGCAATTTAGATAAATCAGAAGAAATGATAACAAACAATGTATCAGAACTACCCAAATAAGCGTAATACAAGTGAGATGAGAGTGGTTTAAGTTCCAATTTCGGGGCTTCCTCAATTGATGGCTTTGGAGGAGGTCCATGTGGCTTGTTTAACGGTTCAAAAGGATATGTCCCTTGCAAGTATGCACAAGATGTATCAAGGATGTACATTATCTCTTCAACCTCTTCATCAGTTGCCAAATTATCAAACATTGTAAGTGCTTTCTCTAACGAATCATTGAGATACACACTTGGATCATGATTTTTTTCATCATTCTCAATCACTGATATCATAGAAAGTTCCTCATATTGACAAGGAAGTTGAATTGCTTTGTATACGTTGAACACCGCTTCCTCATCATCTACCCTTAGAATCATCTTTCCTTCTTTCACTTTAATGATCGCATCACCAGTAGCTAACAGAGGTCGCCCTAGTATGATTGGAACCAATTCATCTGCTTCATAATCAAGAATAATAAAATCAGCAGGAAAGATGAATTTTCCAATTTGCAGCAACACATCTTCTATCACCCCTTCAGGGTGTGCTATGGACCTGTCTGCTAACTGTAACATCACAGTGGTTGGTCTAGGAGCTCCAAGACCTAATTGTTTGAATAATGATAAGGGCATTAAATTTATGCTCGCCCCCAAATCACAAAGAGCCCGGCCTACATCGATATCACCAATATGTACAGGAATTGTAAAGCTACCTGGATCTTTAAGCTTTTGTGGAAGCTTGTTTTGTACCCTGGCAGTGCACTCCTCAGTAAGTGCAACTGTCTCATATTCAGCCAATCTTTTTTTGTGAGCCACTATATCTTTAATGTACTTGGCATATTTAGGAATTTCACGAAGTACATCAACAAGAGGAATGTTTAATTGAACCTGGCTCAACATAGACAGAAATTTACCGAACATTCGATCATCATTCTTCTTTTGAAGTCTCTGGGGATAAGGTAGGGGTGGCCTTGGGACTTCCACTGGTTCAAGACTTTCAGTAGTCTTCTACGGATCATTTGTCACTTTAGGGATCAACTCTCCCTAAGGCACAAATTTCTCTTTCTTTTTCTTTGAGACTTCCTCAAGTTCTTTCCCGCTTCTAAGTGTTATAGCACTTACCTGTGGGTTCTTTTCTGTATCACTGGGGAGAGCTCCTGTAGGTCTAGTATTCTGGTTAGTTGTTATCTACCCCATCTGCCTTTCAAGATTCCTGACATCAGTCCTGAGCTGCTGATTGTCAATCAACAACCTTTTCAGCAAATCATTTGTGCTCTCTTCCACTTGCTGAGGTGGTCTGTATTGATTTTGATTTTGCTGATTTCCACCCCATTAGAAGTTAGGATGATTCCTCCAATTTGGATTGTAGGAATTTCCATACTGTGCATGTTGATTTGCTGGGCCTCTATTTTGCATTCCCACATAATAAATAGATTCTGGATTCGTAGGGCACATATCACTTGTATGGCTATCACCACACATTTCACAGCAAATAGCCATCTGTTGTACCTGTTGCATGTGTTGAGGTTGTTGCATTGTCATCCTTGTCATCTGGTTGGATAGCCTTGCAATTTCAGCTCTCATTGCCGATACATCATCCAGCTCAAGCAACCTTACTGATTTTTGTTTCAATGCCTTTCCGGAATCTCCATCACCCTGCCAATTATTATCATTTGAAGTGAATGTATTTAGCAAGTGTTGGATTTCAGTGTAAGATTTTGTCATGCAACTTCCTCCACAAGCGGAATCAAGATTCATTTTTGAAGCTTCATCTAATCCATCAACAAAAGTGTGACCTAACACCTCGTCTGTTTGGCAATGATGAGGACAATCCCTGAGTAACTTCTTGTACCTTTCCCATGCTTGACGAAGTGTCTCGCCAGAGCGTTGTTCAAACCCAAGAATTTGACTCCTCAGCATCTTTGTTTTCTTAGTAGGAAAGAACTTAATTAAGAACTTCCTTGCTAGATCATCCCATGTGCGGATTGAATTTGATGGTTCCTTATTTAACCACTCTTTAGCTTCCCCAAGCAGAGAAAAGGGGAAAAGTGTCAGCCTAACATAGTCCTTGCAAAACATTTGGATAATTGTAAGTATCCGTAATTTCTAAAAAATTCTGAATATGTCTTTGTGGATCTTCATGAGGTAGACCCACAAATTGCCCGGTAGACTGAATCAGTTGCACCATATATTGTTTCAACTCAAAATGCCCAGTAATATCAGGCTTCACAATAGCCTGAGTCATATTAGCCAGACTGGGTCTTGCGGCTTCAATCACCGCTCGTTCCTCATTTCCTGCCATCACTGTTGGATGTGGTTGAATTTGAATGTTCAACTCTCATTCTGTTCTATATCGAGCTTCCCACTCTCTCCTTGTTCTATGAATTGTTCTTTCAATTTCAGGATCAAATGGAAAGAGATTGTTTGTGCTTCTGCTCCTCCGCATTTAAGAGAAGAACTTGTATAACACAAACAAATAGATGAAAATTTCTTTTTATATTTTCTATTAACAACTACAAAATAGTAAAATAGTCAAGGAGCTAATTTCAAATTCCCCGGCAACGGCGCCAAAAACTTGTTGCAACCAAAACACTCACGCAAGTGTACGTGATCGACAAGTAGTATAGTAATAAGTAAAGTATCGTTCCCACGAGGAATTTTTATTAACTTATTGACTGATATTAAATTAACTAATTCTTGATTTATGCTATATAATTCGAAAATATATAGGAGCCACTTTATAATACACTTAATAATGTCACAATTTTTCAAGATGAAATTACTACAACCAATTCACAATATTTTTATAATAGTATGGACAGATATATTCCAGGGACATGGACTTGCTAGTAATCATGCTATTTTTCTACTTAGAATCTATTTATTAAATTATCCGGGTTATTGATTATAAGGTTAATAATATTCATAAGAATCTTTCGAGTTCTTATGAATCTATCCAAGTTAAATCAATAACTATATGTCTATGGTATTAATATCAACAAGAATGCATTTCCAACTCTTATTATTCAACCAAACAAGGCAATTAAGTATATGTCTATCTTAATTACAAATCCTTCACCCGATGCCCGAGATTCAAATCTTGTTCTATTTGATTTTATATGCAACCAAGAATTTCCTTTGTCAAGTTTAATTCAAAGTTCGTAAATAATATTTCACTGTTAGCTACGCAATAAAATAATTAAGATCAAAATCAAATAAACAACCCATATCAATAACTTCAATATAATCAATTTAAGCTTCAAATAACAAGATCAACTAACATGCATGACCCTAGAATATTAGAGAGTTTAGCTACTCATGTTCATACTAAAATCAATAATATTAATGTCTAAAATAATACAAAGAAAAATACAAGATGAAGGTTTAGATGAACTCTTTAATTTGTTGCTCCAAAGTCTTGATCTTCAATTTCTTGCTTAGCTCCAAGAGGACTTCAATGGTTTCTCTTCTCAAAATGTTCTCTCTAGAATGAATAGTGTAATTCCACTCTAATTCAATGTCAAAATCTGATCTCCCAATTATGCACCTTTTCCTTGTTTTTATCCCTTAGTGGAATCCACCCCTTAGTGACAAAATAGTCACTCAATAATGCATTTCCGGAACTGGACTAGCGCGGGCATGCTAATGGCCACGCTAATGCCCGCGCTAGTAGGGTAACATTTTGTCCGAAATTTTGGACTAGCGCGGGCAAGCTAATGGCCACGCTAATGCCCGCGCTAGTAGGGTATGTGCTCCTTTGTCCTCTTTTGCTCAATTTTCCACATTGTTTACCATCATAAACTCTCACATGCTTAATTAACTCCTGTGAAACATTCAAATCACAATTAGAGCTAACTTTATCATTAATTATAATCATATGACAGTAATTTCTTCTTAATTTAGAGCA
>JASVEL010003656.1:0-70188 GCA_032618575.1 Nicotiana noctiflora | reverse complement strand
CTTAGGCCTAGGGAGCCCCTCCGAAGTCTGTATACACCCCCAGTGAGCGCCGTCGATATTAAATGGAGCGGGCTGCGCGCCGCAGCGGTATATGTATTGTAGCGGGCTGCACGCCGCAGCATTATACTTATTCACATCCTATTACATACTTGAATACTTATACATTATAGACACACGTATATATATATCTACATATATTGAGTTGGCTGTACACCGTAGTGGTACGAGTGAGGATTTGGTCAGTGTGGGACCTTGTTGAGATAAGTGTGGACTGGAGATTAGAGTACTCACTGTAGTGATGACTTACCTGCGGGGGTTTGCCTTAGAACTGTTTAGTGATAGTACATGAGTTCTTATTTTCAGTTATTGTTTATTATTATTACTCACTGAGTTGAAATATACTCACCCCACTCCCCTGCACTTTTTGTGCAGATTCACAGGTGCCCGAGAGCAGTTGAGTTGTTGTAGCTGCATACCCATATCTACTTTTTGCGAAGACTACGAGGTAACTGCCGGCGTCCTCAGAACCTGTTTTTCTCCTTCCTTATCATTTTGTTGTTTTCATTTTTGCTTAGACTTATTTGTATTAGGATGTTATTCTGTAGAGGCTTAGACTTGTGACACCACGATTTGGTTGGGACCGTATTTTGTATGTTTCTACTATTACGTTTATCATTTTGATATAAGCACCTGCTGTTTAAGTACAACTTGATTAATTGGAATTAATAATTGGCTGGTAATAAATAACATGGTCGGGCTTGCTTAGCATTGTGTTGGGCGCCATCACGACCAGGGTTTGGATCGTGAAACTTAACCTGATTTCTTGAGCTGAGTCGCTAATAAACTACTCTAGTACAGCTAGTGTTAGTAGCACAACATAATGCCATTCACCACCCGAAAGAGATGAGGAAGGAAGGTTCAAGCGACGACGCATTTAACAAATTCTTGTGACCCAACAAGTATAACATCAACTTCTCTCAAAAAAGAAAAAAAAAGAAAGAAGTATTCCTTGTTCAATGTCGATGAAACAACACTGCAGAAAGACGTACTTGTAAAACGTTGAATTCTACACCATTATTAGCAGTTAAACTATTAACAACAACAATAACAACATCACAGTAAAATTCCACTAGTGAGGTTTGGAGAGGGTAGAGTTTACGCAGACTTTACCCCTACCCCGGAGGGACAGAGAGGCTGTTTCCGGAGACCATCGGCTCAGAGACACTAGATCCAGCATTTAAACTATTAAAACTTGTACAAAAATCTCATATTAAATCAGAGAACCAGGATATGCTAATTGGCAATATACACTGTCTCCTTGGCAGAAAACAATAGAGTAGGGAATATTGTCTCAAGAACTTTGAAACATAAACATGTAAATATATGAATGTACAGAGTGCAACACAAAGCACCATGGCCTCGAATGAAGCAAGCTAGCTATATTACAGAGGAATATCAGCTACTACTGTATTTACAAAGTCTGATATACCTCTAAAGAAAAGGAAACCAATAGAAAATCTGATGTTTGCCTAGAAGATTGTCAGAGCTCTAGGCTGTTGGAATGAATCAAAGAAAGAAGAAACTCTTACATCTGCCAAGATGTAATACTCTATTTTTCAATTACTTTTGGTTTCCATTGGAATTTTGTTTAGCCGGGGTACAAGTAGATGCTGTTTCTGGTTTTCATTCTACAGTCAAGACTTCTAAATATGTCCCTTTTGACTGGAAATCCGAAGCAACACAAGTATCTGAGCTAATATTCTTGATCAAGAAGTTTCCCAAGGCACTCAGTTACAAGAATCAACTCAAGCAGAAATGCAATTAGCTTTCTCCCAACCTCATATTTTCACCTCAGCATGTCTCCAGCAGCCAGTCGCAAGCAACTCAAGGCCGGTGATATGCTAAATGTGTTACCATCAGCATTATAAAATGAAGGATGTCCAAGAGGTGCTGGCCTATCTGGAATTTCAGGAACCTCAGTATCTCCTTCCAACATTTTTAGTGCATCCAATATAGTTGGCCTCAACGCCACCATCACGTGAGCGCACAATATTCCAACGAGAAGAAATCTTACCATTATAGACCGTGGATTTGCGTTTCCTGAATCCTCATCATTCTTTACTAGGACAGCATCCAAAACTTCATTTATTTTTCCAGCTTTTACCTTCGACCAAGCCCAATCTGTGATCAGAAAAGCACGAGGCGACCCTGAAGTGAAATCAAGGACCTTTCTTCCACACATTATTTCCAAAATAACAACTCCAAAGCTATAAACATCGCTCTTCTCAGTCAATTGCCCGTAGAGAGCATATTCAGGAGCTAAGTAACCATGTGTTCCTGCTACACGGGTGGTAAGATGAGACTGACCTTCTCTACTTTGCTTAACCAAACCAAAATCAGCCACTCTTGCTCTCATATCAGCATCTAACAGTATATTCGTAGCTTTAATGTCCCTGTGATAAATTGCTGGCTTTACCCCATAATGCAGATAAGCTAGTCCTTTCGCCACATCCAAAATTATGTTTTTTCTCTGAGGCCAAGACAACGGTTGCTTCATCTTTCCATCTTGATTGACATGAAACAAGTGATCATCAAGATTTCCACTGGGCATGTAGTCATAAATCAGGTATCTTTCACTCTCCCCACTTTCAATCCGATTCTCATCAGTCACACAACACCCTCTAAGCGGCACAAGATTACGATGCTTCAAGTTACTTATGATTTCAACCTCATTGCAAAACTCATCTTTTTCTTGAAAATCAGATTCGATAACCTTTTTGACAGCAACAACAGTCCCATCTGCTAATGTTCCTTTATAAACTACTCCAAATCCACCTCTCCCTATAAAATTCTTTTGGGAAAAATTATCTGTTGCTTTTTCAAGCTCCTGAATTTTGAACCAAACAGCAGTTTTAGGCCTCATTCTTCGCCTAGACACTGTATCTTCCATTTCCACATCATCATTTTTCCTCCACCTTTTGTTCCACCAGTAATACAATCCCAACATAATAGACATGCATAATATTGCAATACCAGCTCCAGCCAACCCAAAGATTAAAGCTAAATGTCTCTTACTTGATGAACTTTCATTCAAATCAATACTAAAAATACATGATATGGCACCACTACTTTCAGGACCAAACTCATTGACAATACCAGCAGCATACAAAACTGTGAAGTAAAAACAATCAGTGGAATGAGATTTATTACCATCAATTGCAATCAACTGTTGCTGAACTCTAAGGCCAGCTGCTACACATCCATCACAGGCAGTAAAATCCTCAAGATCAGACCTACAACCAGAATCCAAAACAGTTGAAGGCCCCAGCTTTTTAGTCCAATCTTGAGTTGTCTGAATTGAAGCACAAATATTTGGTGTGATGACAAACTGAAAAGGGTCAAAACAGAAAGAGGAAAGATTTGAAGGCAGAGACAAAGAATTAAGCTTTGATTGGAATTCTTGGATGCAAGAAACAGAAGTTTCCAAATTGGGCAGATGGAAAATGGAAGTTTCTTTAAGGTGTTGAGCCATAGCAACACCAAATAAGGACAAAAGGTTTTGACAACACTGGCCTTTACTTGATGTAGGAATATCAGAACCATTGGAAATCTGAGGAGTTGAATTCAGAACTTTACATTTAGAACTGGACCATGGAACTCTTAAAACATAGCCAAAATCTAAGGGACAAGTTGCAGACATATTTCTGCTATTTTGAGCTGAGGACATTGAAATTACCCAAGAAAAGAGACAGAACAACAAACATAGAATCCACAAATCACCCTTCATCTTTCAGTGTTTTATCAAAAGGAACACCTTTGATTCAAGAAACCATTTTTAAGAGTTTTTGTAATGATTGATGTGATCTGTGTAGTTTGTTTTGTAGTTGTGAGGGTGCGTGCCTAGAGTCAAAATGTTAGGTTCTTTTTACTGTTCCTGGATTTTGTTAAGGCGGCTGACTTTATAAATCAACGACAGTAACAAGGAGGAATTAAATAGGAACGTGCCTCAAGAAACTACTTAGATGACAATTTAGGATAATGTAAATTTGATAATAAAGAAATATATAGGCGATTTCCTAGAAACATCAAATTTAGTAGTATGTAAAAGATTATTGACTAGATGTAATCACTAAAATAAAAGGGAAAGAGATGTTTGATCACCTTCTTTACTGTTGTTGCTACAAAAGAATTTTGTTATATTCTTGTTGCTATTGTTTTCTTGAATGTAAAAGAGATATATTTTAATTAATAATCAATGATAAAATCTAGTACATGATGATAATCTCATTTTCTTTGTTGATTTCTGAATTTGTATTTCATTAATTAAAGTCATACAGGCAACATCAATATTCTTTTACAGCTCGTTTGGATGGTTGTTCCCATTGTATTATATTGTATTGTTATCCTAAAATAATATTTATTTTGATTGTTTCATTAAAATTTGTTGTATTGTATTGTTAAATATGAACAATGAAAAGTCCTATTTTTTTTAAACAACTAATTTGTGTGTTGTGATTATTTTCTAATTTTCTTTTCAATTATGCTCTAACTTATTACTCCACAATTCTATTTTAACCTTTACCTTTTTTTCTATTTTAACCACAAATCTCAACCCTATAACTTACTTTGTTTTTCCAAAACTTCCACCGCCAACGTTAAAGGTGTTTTGCTACCCTCTATTTTATTTTTTCTCCTAATTTACTTTTAGCTCAATTCTAATTAGATGTGTTTTGCCTTCTTATGTCTTGCTCCTTTGTTCTGTTTTTTTAAGATTTTGCCTCATTCTATTTTATTTTTTAAAATTATTTTATTGATAAATTTAACATTTAAATAATTAAGAATATTTTAGTAAACTTATCAGTTATAATACAATACGACACAGTCAAACTAAACAACAAAATATTATTTAACAGTAACAAACAATAGAATCTATCCAAATATTGTATTCATAAAACGATAAAATACAATACAATACATTATAAAGTGATGGGAAACAATAATCTAAACAGAGTGTTAATAGCTTACCATAATTGTTTCTTTCTTTTTTCTAGTTTGACTCTTGCTCTATCTTTTCTTTAAAAAAAAAAAGGAATGCAATTTTGAAATGATTATTTGCTTATGAAAGCATGACATGACATATGAACTAAGTAAGTTTAATTATTCAATTCAGATCGTTTTTGCCTGTTAAATTGTATTTAGTTAAACAATCTAAAACCTTGTGGTTTGAGAGAAGTTGGAAATAGTGAAATTGCAAGGAAACGCACTGGTTTTGTTTTATTCTCTCTATTGAATCATGGTTTACTGGTCAGCCTTGACATGTTAGACTTTTATGTTTTTGCCTTTCTTACCTCATCAAGAGATGAACTATCTAACGTCTCTTGTCCTAAAATATTAATTTAACGTTGGACGACTTTGAGATTTAGTGCTAAGTTCTCCCTCGTGGCCTCAAGCTAGTTTATTTGTCACATTTCATTTAACAATACTCCGATTAAAAAAGAAGAGGTCAATCTGATAGTTTTGAATCATTGAGTCTTAGATTAAATGGGATAAGCAGAATCACGTTCAATCATATGATGCTACATCAGTTAAAGTCAGAACCAAATGAAAGACAATGCCCAATTTAACGGTAAAGAAAATCAATTTCCAACATGCAGAAACTTATGTTTAGTTTAAGGAGAAATAATTGATCTCACTTCATAACAAAATTTGACATGAAAAGATACCTCTAGAACTCAAGGTTGATTAGCCCCCAATAGCTCTCCTACAATATCAGTTATGTTCAGCGAGGCAAATCCTAGTAAATAACAAGTACTGGCTTATGATTAAAAAAATCACAAGGTAAAATGGCTGATGATAAAAGGGTGAAGAGAATTTGCGACAATAATAAGAGAGATAATATACTTCTATTACATCTGAATCTATTGTCATAAAGCCTCCTGGCATGAGATATTCTTCTGGAGGGAGACAGATGGGCCTACAGCACAGCTTCAATGGGGCAAAAGGTTACTGCCTCATGAGATCTGGTAAACCACTTTACAAGGTCTTCCGGGGCGCATCATCTAGCTTTGCCACTAATGGGACAAGCACTCAAATTAGATAGCAGATGTCAAACTGTCGATGTGCTAACACATGTATAAGCCTTCTCTGGAGGCCAGGGTAACTTATGACAGAGCCATCACATATGCTACAACAGAGACTAGCTCTAGGATGGAGGGATTTGATGAGCGAGAAAAGGGACTTCCACCACTGTACCCACAACATCATCACCAATAATAACAGTGTCCCCCTCAGAAGCAGCTTTCCTCTTAATATAGCCAAGTCCTAGGGGCTGAGATGCTCCTTTACCAGTTGTGAAACTAGTCACCTTGCCAACCTGCCAAAGTTCATAGCACCATCATTCTGCCGTTCCTCACAAATGGTCATACTAGGATAGATAAATAAAAGGGACCTGATTTCAGTAATGCACTAGTCAAGATGGGTATGCCATGTATTGTTGTTCATAAGAATTATAGTAGTCTTAGACAATTCCTCAACGAGGCATTCATTTTGTTAGATGCATTTATATGCAAGACAGAAGCCAGAACAATGCAACGGGTTAATGTGCTAAAATACAATTTGTTACAATGCAGCGCTATCACAATAGGGACTGAAATAATCAATTGGGAAATCAGAGAAGCACAAACCTTTCTCCCGTCGACTGAGATGATGCTGCCAGGTTCCACTGGCGATGATACACGTATTCCCCACAGCCTCTGTTTGATGCCATCGTAAGTTACAAGCCTAGAAATGGTTTCTTGGCCCTTATAGCACCCTGAAATTAATCTCAACTTTGAGAAACCACAACCAGAAGGAAGCATAAATATAAAAATAGGAGCTAAGGAACCTTTATTTAGAGAAACAGCATTCCACAGATTAGCCTCCAGAACATTAAACTCATCAGTGAGCTCTTTCCCAGGAGCTGGTCTTCCTGCATGATTTAAGAACAAAGCTTTCTGCATCAATATTGGGGATTACAACAGACAGGGTGTTAATTGCTCGATACTTTAGGACATGAACCTAAATAACAGGAGTCAGAACATAATGGAATCATGACCTCAACAAAAGATATTATCTGGAATATTAACAGTAGAAAGATGGAATCAAATTGTCCTTAATTACCTTGAAGTATCCTTAAAGTTTCCCATGCATTAGAACCCATTGGGATGGCCCCATGACCTAGAAGAGCTTTCCAGACCGATTCAGCAGCAGCTGGAGACATCAGTAGAGAGTAACCTTCTTCAGAGATGATATTTCCCACTCCCACAGTTATTGGCATTCCATTTACCTTCACATGTCGGTGAATTTCTTAGGAAAAATTAAACCTCTTATTTCTTGGAAAACTCAAGGTATGACAATATGATCAAGAATTGCTATTAATCTACAACATTTTTTGGACAAGGGCTATTAATCAACAACATATAGGACACGAGAACAACTACACCAGCAAAAGTTAAAGGGTACAAAGTTAACAAGCAAGTACGGTAAGGAAGGAGATAAATTGCGGATATTGCAGACAAATGGCAGAGAAACTGTAAATATTCTACATTGAGAAGTTTGATTCTGGCAACACAAGAAAAGCCATGAATGCAGCACAAGGTTGACTTAAGAGGTTGCAATTGGAAATGACAAATAAATGGGTAGATAGTCATGTTTCGTAGTCATGCAAGTGAGAATTTAGTGAATTGATGCATGAACTAAGAATGAGAGAGGGTGCAATGAAGCCTGAACATTTCTTATTCAATGTGTTCAAAACCAATGCTTCTCTTTGAAAAAGAGAAAAGAGCATTGGAAATCATTGTTCAAGTTTGGATTATTTGGCACAACCTAATCACCATATTACATTGAATCTTTTTCTTATGAAACTACTTGTTTGGTTACCGTACAAGTTAATCAATTGTCAGAGCTACTACCAATCATAAATAATTCTCTTAATTGAATATTCAGTTTGATCCGACTAGTATTTTCATGGTATTTAAGAGAATAATGTTTGAATGATGAGTACTTTGCATTTTGAGGAAAGACTTTGTATCTTGCCCAGACCAAGACAGTAAATAGATCAAACAATATGAATTAGAACTTAGAAGGAGCATCAAATAATCACACAGTTCAAATAATGTAAAACAAACAGATCTACAGTTTTTTTTCTTTTGACATACATATACATATTTTCCAGAATGAATCAGAGAGGGAATTATCGGATTACACTGTAATGCTTATGTGAGCCATATGGCTGTCCAACTATGTCAGCAAGATTCAGAGCTTCCATTATCTGTTTGTAAACCATTACATGCAAAAGTTAGTAGCTTAAATAACAATATTATCAATTCGTTTGACGATTAAGTAGACACGGTTCCAACTTGGTTGCTTCTAGGCCCTATTAGTACAAACAAGGATGTTTGTCCGGTAATATCTTGAATTTCAACTTTGTCTGCAAAGAATATGTACCTATCAATAGAAATATGATATATTGTTAAATCAGCAGGTAAATAATGTGCACATAACTGGTTAGACCCCAAAAATATATTCAAGCATAGATAAGCAAGAGTGAGAGCAATCCAGAGCAAAAGCATGGACATACTTCTTAAGCATTTCAGTTATTCTTTCCTTGGTCACTGGAGAGACCACCAATGTAATTGCAGTTTTCTGTGAAATGTAAAATGGACTTCAGTAATAGTCTAACATATGAAAGCTTAGGCACAAGGAACCAATTCTCAGCAAGGGAACTATAAAAGATTACCATAATCCAGGAGTGGGCAATATCGATCGTTCTGGCAGTTGGTGTAACAAAAACAGTGTCACATCCCTACAATTCTCAGACATGAAATATAAGAAGCAGAACACCAGTGGAGTTTGCTACTTTCATCAACCTAGAATTGCCTAAACCAAGTAATACCTGCCCTTCATGAAGAATTTCAAAGTTAGCAGTACTTTGGTTGTGAAGAAACTGAACCCTGTCTTCTCCACTAACTGTGTGAAATGAAAAGATAAACAGAGATCTCTGATATAGTAACTACGAATGAGTAACCTTCAAAATATTTCCAACTAAGTAGAAAAACTTATTTCCTGTCCGTCCACAATACATAACTAGCATGAGAACAAGTGTTATTAAAATTTTCACATCCAATCTCCACATGATTTGTACTATGGAATAAGCATAATACTACATTCCGCAGAATCAGTGAATCACTGAACTCAAAGGTGGGAAGAACTTACCTTTTTTATTAGAAGAGGAATGTGGATAATGGACTTTCTTTAAATGGTAAAATTGGACTTTTTCTATATATATTAAACAACTAACCTAACCTCTATTCAGCCACGCCAATAGATTATTCACAGATTAAACTGAAGTTTAGTCAAGAAAACAGAATCATTTTCAGTATCAAAATGTGTGGATGAATGTACCTCTTATCCTGCCGTAGTGTGAAAGATCCACAACCTAGAACAAAAGGAATGATACCATCAGGTCACATTTTGCAAGACTAACCTCAGCAGTGTACAAGTTCCCTTACAAAGCCAGGTTTAATTCCAGATATTGCAGAAAATTTAGAACACATGATAATTAACAAGCTTTTAATCAATAGATGAAAATCATATGACAAATTTTTAACAGGAAAAAAATAACTAAAATTACCAAGAAAACCTGAATCAAACTAGATACACACCGCGACGCCATTTTCAACAGCATCTAGTGCCTCCTCGTCATTATCGAATGTTCCTATTGCCCCATCTTCTGATACCTTGGCCCCAGCAACCATCATAGTATCCTGTAGGAAGCAAAAGAAGAAAAAGTTAAGCAAGTACGCAAATAAATAGAAAATACAAGCAAAATCCAACTGTACAGAGAGCAAGAATGAAAGCATACAGAAGCATCAAGTCAGTGACATCTCATCCTTCAGTTATTGATCGGGAAACATTTAGCTGATGTAACAGTATTTCCTTCTTGTACCCTCATTGTTCAGGAGAAGTTCACAAACGTCTAACTACCCACTGGAGTGTGACATTCCATCTTCCAAGCATGGCTCGATGGAGCCTGGGCAAGAGGGGCACCCCCTAACAACAATGCATGTCTCTCCCCCCATCCCTCTTTATTAAATGGAGCATTTGTTTTTTCTTTTCTATTTCTTTTGTGTCTCTTTTAGTGAGGTTCCACAGGTGTAAGTATATACTCTCTCTCTTTCTTTTTTTAAAAATAAGAGTGGTGAATGGAGGTGTTAAGAGGGGACAGGTAGATCTAAAATCAGCCGGAAGGACCTAGAATTTCCTGGGAACAACAACTTAGTGAAAGATACGGCACATTCACATTGAAGGAAATACCTATTTCAGTCATGTTAGCACTTTTACTTTGCGTCCTATGCTTTTCTAGGAGTTGTTTAGCCTTTCAGAAATTTATAAGTAGAAAATATAAGGAACTTCTAGTACTTCTATTTTTATTTTGTACAATTTTGGCCTAAGATGAGTTTAAATGGAGTAGCAAGGTCCAACTTGAGGCTTAGTTGTTGTTGTAGTTTGATACGAGCAGCTTAGTCGAGTGGTACTTGCAGCTTGCGGAGTAGTACATTTCGGTTAAGGTCGTTAAAGACCGACTTTACAATAGGTTTCCAGTAGTTACACTTTAGTCCCACTTCTTTTAAATTGTAAGTTACGTTTATTACACATTATCCCTGTAATTTCTTCTGTCTTATTCCCGAGGGGTCCACTGTGCACATGGCAGTGCTGCTGTACAATTCTAAGCTCAGCAGCAGCCCATCCCTCACACACATAGCTTTATATATAGGTGTAATCCCTCAATGTAAGGGCTATTCAGAGAATATACACCTTTTCCTTTATCCTAGTTAGCTTCTTCTTCTTCTTTATTCTTAATTCCATTGTTGCCGCGGCTTTTATTTTCCTTCTCTGTCATTTTTCTTCTATAAGTCACTGTTCCATTGCCAAGATTCTATCAGTGGTATCAGAGCACTTTCCTCGACACTGTGATTATGGCCACTGAAATGAAGGAGGTTATGGATGCCTTACATAAAATCTCAACTGAAATGTCGAGCTATGCTGCAAGACAAGAACAACTGGAGGCAGCTCAAGAGCAAAGCAGTAAACTACAGGAGGAATCTCTGAGTGAGCTGAGGGAGGTTCTCAATGAGGTCATCCATGGAGGAAAAAGACCAGAAATGGACAAGAAGACACTGCAAATTGAAGGTGAACTCTACTCCCCTAGTGATAAACCCTTTGATTTTGGAGATTTAACCACACCTAGCTCTAGTAATCCAAACACTACCACCATGATTGTATTCCAACTTGTTACTAATGCACCAGCTCAAACCATGAGACCTCATAATGTCAACTTGCCAACCAATAACCCCCCAGCCACCACTAACACAGTAGCTCAGACAACTACATCTATGACCCCAAGTCAGCCTCAACCTCATTCCCTCAGATCTGTCCTTGTTAACACACCACCTATGCAATATCCACAGACCTATATACCTCCTAACCTGTCTTCTCCATATTCCAGGCCTCCTAACCCACCACCACAGCAATATTCCACTCCTCCTCTCAATGGTAGGTACTATCAGCCTATGATAAATGAAAACCATAACTCACCTATGGGAGTATTGCCCTCTTATATGCAATACCCTTCAGCCACACAATACCCCTCACCTTACCACACTCAAACCACTCAGATGCCCCCTCCTATGTACCAGCAGACCAACCACCTTCAAGCACCAACCAATCCAACAGTGAACTTGCCTAACATTCCCTATATTAAATACACTAAGGTAGAGTTCCCTAAGTTCAATGGAGATGATTTGAGAACATGGCTATACAAGGTTGAGCAATTCTTTGCTGATGAAGATGTTACTCTTCAACAGAAGATGAAGTTGGTCTCCTTACATTTTGAAGGTGATGCACTGCAATGGCATCTAGGTTATATGAGGAGCAGGGGCACTATGCCTTTACCAACTTGGGAAGAGTATTCGTGGGCTCTTTGTGATATTTTTGGTGCTGAATACTCAGACCCCATGACTGAGTTGATAAACATTAAGCATACTAGCACTGTCAAAGAGTATCAGAAGGCATTTGTAAGTGTCATGACCAGGATCAACCTATCCACTGAGCATGCCATCAGCTCTTGAACAACTTAAAACCTGAACTCAGCCATGTTGTCAAAGTAAGCCATCCTACCAGCCTTCCTCAGGCATATTACTTGGCCAGGCTATAAGAGGCTAATTTTGCTGCACAGGCCAGGGCTATCAGAGGGACACTCACTTCATCATCTGTATCTAGGAGTTCCAATGTTCCAGCAGGGGGTGGCTTGTTCAAAGGGAACCAGACTTCTTACAAAAACCCTGTAGTGGCAAGCTTTGATAATAACAGGAGGAGAAGATTAACACCTGCTGAGATGGATGAAAAGAGAGCCAATGGAATCTGTTTTTCTGTGATGAAAAGTTTGTTCCAGGACACAAGTGTAAGGCAAAAAGGCAGATATATTCCTTGGAATTGGAGGAAAAGCAGTTGAAGGAAGTAGATGAACCAATTCTAGAGGAAACCAATGAAACTCAGGAGATGGTGGCAGTAGAGGAGCCAATTGAGAACTGTGAGATATCTTTGGAAGCCTTGAATGGATCCAAGAGCTATAAGACTCTGAGAATTCAAAGATTCACTGAGCAGAAACATATCAATGTCTTAATTGATAGTGGATCCACTCATAACTTCATAAATGAGCAGACAGCCAAGAGGCTTGGATGTAAGGTTTATCAAATGGCTCATCAAGATGTCTTAGTAGCAGATGGGAGGATAATACAATCAGTCAAGGGTAGCAAGAGGTTTACTTGGTTGATGCAAGGAATGGTGTTCTCAGATGACTTCTTGATTCTTCCGATTGGAAGTTGTGATATGGTTCTAGGAGTCCAGTGGTTAAGCAAGTTAGGGGATATACACATCAACTTTGCAAAGTTGTGGATGCAGTTTATGTATCAAGGAAAATCTGTTACCTTGCAGGGAATCCACCCTACCTTCAAAACTGTTAATGCTAAGGCACTTGACAAGGTCACAGATTCTACTGCTCAGCTGTTCATGATTAGTCTGCTCATAACCAAACACAGAAGGGGAACCAAGTTCTCAGTCTCAGGCAGTCCCAGTAGAGGTGCAGATTCTGTTGGATGGATATCAAGAATTGTTTGATGAACCAACACAATTACCTCCATCTAGAGGTGTGTTTGACCACCATATTTCATTAGTGGAAGGAAGTCTACCAGTAAACTCAAGACCCTACAGATACTCTCCAATTCAGAAGGATGTGATTGAAGAGATGACACAGGAAATGTTGAAACAAGGTATCATACAATACAGTTCCAGCCCTTATGCTTCCCATGTGGTCCTAGTAAACAAAAAAGATGGCTCTTGGAGATTGTGCGTAGACTATAGGGCTCTTAACAAGCTTACTATTAAGGATAAGTTTCCTATTCCACTTATTGAAGAGTTATTGGATGAGCAAGGGGGATCCCGGATCTATTCCAAGATAGATTTGAAGGCTGGATATCATCAAATAAGGATGACACCTTCAGATATCCACAAAACAGCCTTCAGAACTCATTCTGGGCACTATGAGTATCTAGTCATGCCCTTTGGCTTGACTAATGCCCCTTCCAGCTTTCAAGGACTGATGAATCACATATTCCAAGCCTACTTGAGGAAATTTATACTGGTTTTCTTTGATGACATACTGATATTCAGCAAAAGCCTAGAGGATCACATCCAACACCTCAGAATTGCTTTTGATCTCCTGGTGCAGCATCAACTCTTTGCCAAGATGAGCAAATGTGTTTTTGCTGCTGACAAGGTTGAATACTTGGGGCATTACATATCAGTTGCAGGGGTTGCCACTGACCCTAAAAAGATATCAGCTGTACAGTCTTGGCCACAACCTGTCAACCTCAAGCAACTAAGAGGGTTCCTAGGCTTAGCAGGCTACTACAGGAGATTCATCAAAGGGTATGGGATCATTAGCAAACCTTTGACATAATTACTTAAGAAGAACAGCTTCTTGTGGACTAGCAAAGCAACTGCAGCCTTCAACCAACTGAAGAGAGCCTTAACCTCTGCACCTGTGCTGGTATTACCAGACTTTTCACTTCCCTTTACAGTGGAAACTGATGCATGCAGCATGGGAATAGGAGTTGTCCTCATGCAACAAGGACAGCTAATTGCCTATCTCAGTAAAGGGTTATCACCTCAACACCAATTTGTATCTGCTTATGACAAGGAGTTGTTGGCTTTAGTGATGGCAGTCACTAAATGGGCTCAATACCTGACAGGAAGACCCTTCATAGTCAAGACAGACCAAAAGGCATTAAAATTTCTATTAGAACAGAAGTTGCACACAGGCTCTCAACTTAAATGGATCACCAAGCTGATGCAGTTCGACTTCACCATTGAGTACAAGAAGGGCAAAGAGAACAAGGTTGCAGATGCCTTGTCAAGGCTATCCTTGGTGGAATTGGCTGCCTTGACACTATCCACTGTGCAGACTAATCTGCTGGACCTTATTATGAAGAGCTGGGAATTAGACCCCAACCTCACTACCCTAATAGACACACTAAAGGCAGGAAGCACTGATAACCAAGGGTATTCTTTCACTCATGACCAGTTAAGGAGAAATGGGAAGTTGGTAGTAGGACCTGATGCACAGCTCAGGCAGACCATTATTCAGTTGTGGCACAACTCTACTGGGGGAGGACACTCAGGGATAGACCACACCTACAGAAGAATAGCAACTTTTTTTTATTGGAGAGGCCTGAAAGAAGAGGTTCACACCCATGTCAAACAATGTCATGTTTGTCAAAGAAGCAAATATGAGACCACTCTCTCTATCCAGGGTTACTCCAACCCCTTAAGTTGCCTACCATTGCCGGGAGTAGTATCAATATGGACTTTATTGAAGGGTTGCCCAAATCCCATGGGAAGTCTGTTATATGGGTGGTTGTGGACAGACTCACTAAGTATGCACATTTCATTGGTGTGTCTCATCCATACTCTGCTGGAGACATTGCCAAACTGTTTATGGAGAATGTATTCAAGCTATATGGGATGCCTGAGGACATAGTTAGTGATAGAGACCCTATCTTCACTAGCAAGCTATGGCAAGAGTTATTCTCTATGCAAGGTGTAACTCTCAGTACCATCCCCAATCAGATGGGCAAACAGAAGTAGTGAACAGATGCTTAGAGACATATCTGAGGTGCTTTTGTGCTGATTCACAGAAGGATTGGTTCACATACTTTGCTGCTGCTGAATGGTGGTACAACACCACCTTTCATTCTTCAATCCAAACCCAGGGTCGACAGACAATATAAGGTGGGAGATTGGGTTTATCTCAAAATTCAACCTTATAGGCAGCTAAGTATGTCAGGTTCTCAGCTCTCCAAACTATCCTCCAAATACTTCACAAGGTTGGCAATGTTGCTTATAGGTTGTCCTTACCCTCTCAACTCCTCATCCACCCAACCTTCCACGTATCCCAACTGAAACCTTGCCACAAGTTACCTGACAGAATTTCACATCCTCCAATTGTGGATATTGCAAGTCCATACTGTCCTCAACGACAGCTCATCTTAGATAGACGCATGATACAAAAAGGGAACAAGGCCATTGTCCAAGTGCTTGTTCAGTGGGAGAACACTACACCACAACAGGCGGCATGGGAGGAATATCATTCCTTGAAGACAAGGTTTCCAGCTTTCTTCCTTGAGGACAAGGAAGATTTCAACAGGGGGATCTGATACGAGCAGCTTAGTCGAGTGATACTTGCAGCTTGCGGAGTAGTACATTTTGGTTAAGGTCGTTAAAGACTGACTTTAGAATAGGTTTCCAGTAGTTACACTTTAGTCCCACTTCTTTTAAATTGTAAGTTACGTTTATTACACATTAGCCCTGTAATTTCTTCTGTCTTATTCACGAGGGGTCCACTGTGCACATGGCAGTGCTGTTGTACGATTCTAAGCTCAGCAGCAGCCCATCCCTCACACACATAGCTATACATATAGGTGTAATCCCTCAATGTAAGGGCTATTCAAAGAATATACACCTTTTCCTTTACCCTAGTTAGCTTCTTCTTTTTCTTCTTTATTCTTAATTCCATTGTTGCCGCAGCTTTTATTTTCCTTCTCTGTCATTTTTCTTCTATAAGTCATTGTTCCATTGCCAAGATTCTATCATAGTTGTTTGGTGTTAATAAGAATGGACATTGGGCCTAACTCAATCCCAAAAGCTAGCTTGTGAGCTGAGAATTGCCCAAGCTATATAAGGAGACCAAGGACCTCAAATCCCTCCGATGTGCGGCAACTCAACAGGTGTCCGGGCAAGCTTGTGCACCACAACCAATCCCCGGGTACCTGCTACCTCCAACCACCACAGGTACTGTTTAATTTTGTCCACCATGATTTTTACAAATGCGAGAATTCACCCATTATTCCCTTGGCTGGAATTCAGACCTGGGTTCCCATGGGCTGTTCGAATGCTAGGACAACTTTTGTTGTTAGGTTCACTAATTTACTTCGTGTTTCAAGTTTTAGCATTAATATCCAATTCTTTCAAGTAATTTTACCCAGCAAAATAGTCTATCAAACACGGCAATTGGAGTATATAGAACACACAAAAAGGTATTGAAAAAAATGAAATATGCTTCGATTAAAGCCTACAATCAACAAATAATTGACCTAAAACATCAACAAATAATTTGGATTCATTCAACAATGTGTGAATTTTGGTATTATTATACTTACGAGGAGGTCATGGTCAATGGGAGGAGGAGAAAGGTCGAAAGGCAGCGCAGCTGCAGGAGAAAAAGAAAGCCGCCGCTTAATCTTCGCCGGCGGCGCATCGTAACTGAACGGCCGGTAAGCTAATGGAGTGGGAAAGAGTTGAAGAATGGGCGAGGAAGAAAAGGAGTGACATGGAAAGAGCACGTTGGCACCGTAGCAATACGCCATCGTTCGAATCATTTGGAATTTGAGACGACCCAATTTTTATACGAGCGCATGACCATCCATTTTAACCGGACAGCTATAATAGTTCGATTACTGCCAGTATTTCTTTTGTTTTTATACATTTATACCATATCAAATTTTCGGTTTATTTACGGAAGGGTAATACGTACGCATGCCTTAACCCTATCCGAAAGGGCAGAGAGGCTATTTTAAAATCGACCCTCGACTCAGTAAAATGCCGTTTCCAAATCGACCATCGGCTCAGTAAAAAGAGAATAAAAACAAAGCAAAAATAGGAAAGTATTAGTAACTCTATGAAAAATCACATAGACAATTATCAAAATATAAACCATAAATCATAAATAAGTATAACTAAAATAATGTTTATAAAAATAAGATTAACGCATAGTGATGGAACATATTGATACGTTGACCAATTCACATACAATATGATAGACCATTTTGTATATTAACAATATTGCCTTCGTATTTTCAAGAATCAATTACATTAAATTCCTAAGAATTTCATTTGTAGGATCCATTGGTTCACGGAACCATAAAAGTAAAGATATATTCGCTTTGTTCATTGGATCACGGATTTCTCACTCCCATGATGAACTACTTAAACTTTTCCCAGTACAAAGAAAGACAAATAAAATAATGATAAGAACTACTACGCTAATCAGTTAAAACGTGAAAAAATTTTGGTCGATATTTCCGTACATCGAGCTTGATATTGTAACTGTGGGGCTGGGGAATGTGCGTTAAGGGGAGAATCCATCTTAACAAAAAGATTTCGTGATGATTTACTATTGCAACTAAGGCAGGAAAATAAAATAAGGAAAATTTAATCATCCTAATAAGCTTAACTAGCAGATCCAGTCCTGAAATATCTTCAAATTTTTTCTCTAATGCGAACACATTCACTATGACAAAATTTGATTCAAACAATAGAAGTCATAAATTATACAGTAAAATCCACCTTCAAACAACAAAAGAATTGATATACACACTGAACTTTTTGAGGAAAATGAACGAAAAATACTATGTAATGAAAACCTCACACAACATAACTTCCAGCACCTTTCTTTTCCTAATTTTTTCTTTGACATCTTATAACCTATAAATAAAACCATTTATATATGACTGAACTACCCCAACCCCCCCCCCCCCACTTCTCCTCCATGCCATCAACCCGAAAGTAGTAAGACAAAAAACTCTTCAATAGAATATGTCAAAATGGAAGACGTTGCATCTCCATGGAAAATTTTGACACCCGACCACAAATAAGCAAAAGCACAAACCTGCAAAAAACACAATTATGAAAATTCTGAGCAAAATACTTTTGACGGACAAAGAAAATAGAAGTAATTGTCCATTTATGACTTGTTCGGAGTATGGAACACTACACTTCAATTCCTACTAAAGTTCAGTGAAAGGAATTATGAGGTTAAAGATGCATAATCAAGCTTGTTTAAATCGCTATTACCTCTCAACTTGGCTATCAAGAGCCAACTTCGATTTGGTATTCAGAGGCGGAGGCAAAATTAAGTGTGGAATTGTTTTGGGCGAAGTTTTAGGATAAAAAAGACAAATGTGAGCAAGCATATACACGCATAAAAAAAATGAAGCATTTTTTTATTAAGTGAAGAAATCACACAACAATAAAACATAAACATTATTTCTAAAAATGAAACAAATCACCAGTAAGGTAGATGATAAAGGTAAAGATGAATAAGGAACTACGGAAATATCAGGTTTCTTAAAGCATAAAGATAATTGAATTAAAATGATGACCTGAATTGCCCGTTGAGATGGCATTGCTTGACATGTAATGTAGCATCTTTAGTTGCAAGGAAAAATGATAGCAATGGTCTGGATACGACTATATAGTATATACCTGGAAGTGATCAGCCTAATTAGCTGCTCTTCCACCATGGATGAGTATCCAAAGAATAAGCGGATAAAGAAAACTGCTTTCCCGTAAGGCTCTTTACATGTCAGCTCTGAGGTGCAATAGTTGCAAGGGCACTAGCATGTGCAGGTGAAAGATTACTCAAAAGAGGCTGCATTTGTTGACCATAAACTGAAATTAGGTGAGAAAATGCTCTTCCAACATTAGCCTTGACTTCAGGGGTTTCCACAGGTGACATGGCAACCTGAGCAAAAACATTTACCAACTCTGGAACCAAAGATAAGACCTGCATATTCACAAGAGAACAAAACAGAAGGAAAGAAGTGTCAAAAATTAAATTCCAGAGGATGGAGACATAAGAAAACAAGAATGATAATTTATGTCAGAGATAAGATGAGACACAAAATACCTGAGAGTTAGATGACAAAACAAGATGGCATATGCAACTGTAGACTGCCATGGATTCCTCGTGATCTTCTTTTAGAGGAAGAGCTTTCAAGAAAACAGGTAGCACCTAAAGAAAGTACAACATCAACACACGCCCATACAAACAGAGGGAAACTTTCAAAACCAAAAACATAAAGATCAAACTGCATACCTGATTCAGTGGGATTGTCTCTGGATGGACCATTATCATCCTTGCCACGGCACCAGCAGCATTGTCTCTCACCGCATTATCTGGCTCAGATTCGCCAAATAATGGGTAAAGGCCCCGTAAGGCATCCCCATAATATCTAGAATAAAGTGAATAAATCAGATACATGATGTACCAACGAAGAAGGCAGATGGTAAATAAATCAGTGGATATAACCCCACAAACTCGGAACACTTCTAAGGAACAGGAGATAGATAAACAAGGAGTGCATATGAAAGCATACTTCAAAGCAGCATCACCACCATTTTTGCACAACTCGCCAACACAAAATGCTGCATTCCTTCGGTTTGTAGCATCTGCTGATGCTAATTCTTTAAGAACCAGGGACATCACAGCCTGAAACATGATTAAAATTTTCTCCAATTCAGTTGCAGAACTATTGAAAGTGTGTGCATGTCTGTATTGGAGAGTTAGAACAAAAGAACCAATTAACTAGTTTTTGCAAAATTTTACATCAATATAGCCGCCAATTGGAGCACCCATGTGTTGAGCAACTTCTGCAAGGGTTGCAACGACCATGGTCCGATCTTGTGGTGGGCGTGATGCTTTCTGCAATTGCATGGGTTATGACATTAAACACTGCGACTAAAGCTAATCTCTAAGGCAAAGGATAGAAAAGACATGAGATGAGAGTTTGAAGGCCTATGACCAAAAAAAAAATTGTATAGGGGAGCATCCAAAACTTACTGCAAATTTCATCAAAGAGTTGAACAGCGTTGAAAAGATGGGGGCAAAATGGGAACCCATGGCCTTTGCAAATGCAGGGAGGAGGTCAGAAACAGCATCCATTAGCACTTCGTCATGCTCAGTGTCGTCATCATCAGCCTCACTATCTGATTCTATGAGCTGACAAGCAGACTGATCACGTAATAGAACTGAAGTGGCCTCAACAAGCTGAGTGATATCTATAAAGACAGGGGAAAGCAAGTTCATTAATCCTGAATTTCTTTTTAATGCCTGGAGAATTAAAGGAACCAGAATGTGCACACTTACAGGGCTCAACAGCCATGTAACCAAAATCCTTCATGATGTCAGCAACAGCCATACAAGCTTGTGCAACAACTTCTTTATCGTCATCTTCCGTCATCGTCTTTATATAAATTTTCATCACAGTATCTGCAATTCAAAACATTTATAAATACCAAGATGATACATTTATACCACAGATTATGACTGACACAGAATATAAATCATACCAAGAACTTCCTTTGTCTTTGTCATTCCCTCCTGCCAAAGAGTGGGGGAAAAGATGAAGCAGTCATTAACATCAGAAATATTATAATATGTTACTAATTTCACACAAGGTTTAAAGGACATGACGACATGATAATTAAATCTTAAATTGTGTGACCTCATGTTAGGACAGCACAATCTTAACCCTATTACTTCAATGGTTTGACCTAGGGATGTCAAATGGGCGGGTTTCGCCGATTTTGGGCGGGTCAAAATGGGCTGAGCCAATATTTGGGCGGTGACCCGCCAAAAATTACTTAGGCTAAGATGGGTTGGGCCAAGATAGGCTTAAATTCGGGTCATAGCCCAACCCGCCCAACACTTTTCAAGCTTTACTTAATATGTGTTGTCTTCTTATGAATTGTACAATTACTAAACAAGACTTTCTTTCTTTTTTTGTTATGGTCATATAAAGCATATCAAACAGAAAAAATGATTTCTAAGATATTTTTGGAAAAGTTACTCAGGGATCAATTTGGGCTAAAAATTGGCCGTACTTTAAATGGGTTAGGTCAAGATGAGCTAAGTTCAATAAATGGGCGGGTCAATAACCAACCTAACCTTGGGTGGGTTGGGCGGATCATTTGGGTTTGGGCCAAATTTGACAGCCCTAGTTTGACCTATATATTAGTTTTTGGTTGTTCACTTTTAAAGAGAACTTGATGTGCATTATAACACAAACTTTAACAATATCAAATAATCAATATGTTACCATTTTCATTAAAAGCTTAAATAGATATCATTATCAAATCCAAAGATGTGTTACTTCAGCCTAGGCAGCACAACTACTTCAATGGATCAACCGATATATGAGTTTTCAAATGTTTATTTTAATCAGGACTTGATGCAAATTCCACTAAAAACTTTTAACAGCATCACTCCAGATTTAATGGCATTGCCACATAAAGTAGCCACGTAATGCCTCAACTTACACATTTTCTTATAACAGTTATTGAATTTTCGCCTACTGAAAGAGACTTTGTATGTCTTATGTGGTTTTAAACGCTAACGCAATGGTCCCCATCAAAAGTAATGTCACTTTGTTATTTTTTCTTCACGTTCAGGTCAAGAAATGGCAACGTCTCCTACCTATTATCTTACATAAATGTAGCTTAAAAGCATTGGACGAGACTACAGTCGAAGGATATGGTTACACTACTGTAAGTTAATGTGGTTACACTACTGTAAGTTAATGTAAATATTCAGCTATCTGTCTACAAATGAGGATATTGAATCATACCTAAATGTTTTATTTTTGGTGTAAAGGCCTTAAAGAGAAAGCTATAAAATAATTGGAGCATTCCACCAATACACACTAAACACATAGATCCCTAAGAACTTTGTTGAGCCTCATGGGTTTTTCTATTAAAATTTTATGTTCTGAGTAACCCCTCAGTTCCAATCCAGGACTAGCAAGGAGGAAAGCCTGCTCAAGCTCAAACTAACTCAAAGAGGTTCACATTGAAGAAACTCATAAAAGTATGACGTGTCTCAAGCTTACAGCACAAAACCTCTGGCACTATGTAAGAATAACTGATAAGTCGCCCAAATCTTCAGCCAACTTTGACCACAGACAAACAAGAAATCCATAAGTTAAAAGAATGCCAATACAAGAAAAGATAAATGATAAACTAACTACAGAGATAAATGAAAGATAGATCATTACTCACATTATGACCTTGGAGGGCTGTTTGTGTAGCTATCAGAATATCTGCAAGCAAACAGATTCAGAAAAGAGCACTTACGGACTACCTTGTAGTAGTACTTTGGAAACAAAACTAGTGTTATCAAAGGCAAAAAGCGCAAAAAAGCTCTAAGGTCCGCTGAGGCTTTAAGCGCAAAGTGCAAATAAAGCGTGGGCTTTAATGAAAAAAGGTGCAGCTTGAGAAAAAGTAAAAATATGTATATATAGTCCAAGACTAATAATTAAAAGCATGAATAACAAATATATGGACAAAGAAATTGGAAAAAATTTACGAGAAAGTGAAATATCAATTGTTTAATGTCGCCTTTTCAGGATTACACTCATTGGCAAGGAAAAGTATGCCTTTATAGCCTTGAAGCGATACTAAAGCGCACACAGAAGCGAGACGAAGAGCTCAACATGTTTTGAGGCTTGCTTCAGCGCTTAAGCGAAGCGCATCTTTGACAACACCGAACAAAACTAGAAATTACCACATAATACATTAACCAGTATCAGACATCAACATTTATGAGGATTTATTTATTCCACTTAACTTTCACTTGTATTATAATCATAAACCACAGGAATTCTTTCTCAGATAAACCTCAAGAAGTGAACTCCTTAAAACTACAAATTTTCAAAGAATGACAACAGCGCAAGATACATTTCCCCGCCTCATAATATATGGATATGAGAAAATCAGTTCAGTAAGGAGGAAACTATGGGGTTTAAACCTTTTTTTGTCATTGTATTTAAGCTGAGGCACCAGCCATGAACAAGGTTGAACAAATGTGTCTTAGTGGCGTAAACACTAAAAAGAGTTAATATATAAGCCTAGGTTGCTAAGTGCCGAGATAATCTCCACTTCACCTTAGCTTCAAGCAAAATAACTCATAATCTCATTTCACTAAAATCACACGGACAAAAACGTAATACATTAGTTGGCAAAATTCTATGCTGTCTTTAAGGTGTGACGTGTAACACATTGACTGGAGCAGTACGTACACTGTTAGACTAATACTTCACTTTGTACACTGACACTATAAACTGGTCAAAGAAGTAGAGAGATGTAGAGCCTATTTAAATAGGGATAGAGCTCATAAGGGCAGAGCTAAAATAGGAAAGTGAAAAAAGAAGTATAGAGGGTGGCACAGGAAAGAAACTCAATGCTAGGGTGTCAGACAATCCTCAATAACATAGGGCTTTTTCATGTCCCTATTTTACTTTGAAATTGTAGCACAAGAGGATATTCCGCTGTGTTTTAGATATCTCTAGATCCTGCTAACTTAATTGCATATAGATATCAAGACTCTTAAAATCAAGATTTTAATAACACATGAAATAGCTACAGATAGATTTACATGTTATCCAATACAAACATATATGCCCCAGATCAAGCAACGCAACAGAATGCCAACATTAAGCTGGCTCAAGCAGCCCATTACTACTCACATTTGAGAGAAATAATGGCTTGCATTCGTACGTCCTCATGGAAGTAGCTAGAATGCCTCACTAAAATCTTCAGTGACTCTTCCAAGTAACTTGAGTTACATTAAGGAATCCAAAGAACCATTAGCATCAATGTCAAACGAGATAAGATTTTGTAAATTTATGCATAATGAGAAAAGGATACGGTGCATAGGAACCCTTAGTATGTAAAGCAAATAAGCCAAGGGCTTGAGTTGCAGCTGCCTTTTCATCGAGTACACCAGTCCTTATACTAATATTACGAACTCTAGGTTCATCATGCGCTTCATCATCAGATGACACACCGCCAAATCCATGAATATTTTCATCTTCATCGGAATCATCAATATCAACAGCAGAACCATCATCTAGGTTGCAGGAGGTGAATGCCAAAGGAACAACATGTGGAAGGTACTGTTTCAAAAGAGGAAGTTATAGAAGAAAACATGGCATGTTTAAAGGTATAAAGATCCAAGACATCGTGATACCTGAGCAAATCCATCATCTAAAATTTCTGCTACATTGCTAAAGAAACCATGAGTGTATTCACGAAGCTCACTATACTCCAAACCAAAGCCCTGATAGCATCAAAATCTATCAAGAATTGTTTGTAATTTGACAAGAAACCAAAATTATGAAGAGCTTATAAAGTTTCTTACTGAAATTGCAGCTTCAATGAAAGGCGGCAAAACTGGTTCCATCTTTATCCTGCCAACAGACATTGCAACTATCCCGACCAATTCAGTAGCCCTAGCTCGTGAACGGAGGTCTTCATCATTGGTAAGCACCATGAAAACCTTCATCAACTCTAGAACTCTTTCAGCATAGGGTACAAATGCTTGTTCAGCAGCTGATGCAACTGATCCAATAGCAGACTGCAATAAAAGAAGAAAATAGGTCAGAAGGTAATGCAACTTCAAAATGCTGTTCTTGAAGAGTATCTAAAAGAGCACTTACCATGCAAGTCTCCTGCAAATTACGAGGGCTACTCTGGAGGGCACCAAGTAATTTTCCCATCAATGGATCCAGGAAAGGAAGAATTTCTTCGCCCATGTTCTCACAAAATGCAGCCAATGCATAGTAAGACTTTTCCTGCACAGGAACAGAACCATTTTGAAGAAATAGAAACAGCACCAGTGGAAGGACTTATCTATGTCTTAGCATTTCCGCACCTTAACTTCATCAGATACATCCTCCAAGGCATTTAAAATGCATGGGAGGACACTTTCATAGTGAGAAACTATCTCAGGCTGCAGATGCTCAGCAAATTGGCCCAAGGCAAACGAAGCAGCTCCTCTCACCATTTGTTCAGGATCTCTCAGGGCCCCCAAGACAATGTGGAGAACTGGTTCCAGTTTGTTCTTCATGAGCTCCAAACAACCCTCAGATACAACACCTAGAGCAGTAACAGAAGCTTCCCGAAACTTCCCATTGGGACTTTGACTGCTTAAAGAAGCAAACTCAAGAACAGGTGGGAATACATGTTTAGACAAATTCAGAGCCATGGTATCAATTACTTCTGCAGCAGCTCGATCTGGAGCAAGGTCATCGTCTTCATCCCTGTCTGTAGATTCAGCAAGCAATGGACACATAACTTGCAAAATTGGTGTGACTAGTTTGTACTTTTTAAGAGAATTTGACTTGTACTTCGCTAGCCACGAGATTATCTGAATAGCCTGAAAAATTGAACAACAATTCAAAGAAAAACACTTGAGAACATCACACGTCCAAGTAATAGACGACGAACAGGCAAAAACATCATGACAACATCACAATATTCAAGTACCAACAGACTAACTAAACTGTAACCACATCATGCCCCCACCTGATGGCGAGTGTTTGAATCCAAATTAGGACTTGAGCAAACTTCGAGAGAAAACTGCACTATTGCTTTAACAGAATCCCCAAGAAGAGGTGCCGGCGATTCTATCAGCTCGTCAAATATTTCAAAAGCAAGCACAGCAACATCTTCGTCCCCTGAAGCAAGACACTGCCTTGACACATTCAAAATGCTGGGAATAAACTCTCGAAACTTGACCTGCATGAAGGAAAGAGGAGCAGCCAAATTTTCAGGCAGATGGCAGTTAGGATATTTAAAACTTAACAGGCATTGTCAATTTTTCTCAAGACTCGAAATTTTTTCATTTGATCCCAAAAATTTCACCCTATATCGTCTCTACACCAAGTTGACTTAACAATATTTGAAGAAAATATTTACAATGACTGGAAACATGAAAGCTGCACGAGTCATAAGATAGCATAATGAACAAAACACACTCACCACTTCTGCCTCATCATGAGTAAACTCTAGAAAAGATCCAACTGCCCTGTTTACATGATTTAATTAAGAATTATAAAATGTAATTTCTTGATCGAGGAAGTTTTAAAATTTTCAAACAAAATTTACTTGAGAGCTGCAACTCTGACACGGTTACTTGTTTCGTCTTGAAGGCACTTGAGCAGCAATGATTGCAAATCGGCAAAATACGGTTGAAAAGAATTCCCAATAGTTTCAGTCAAGGAACTGAAAAGAATCAAAGCCACCTTGCATAATCAAAACAATGAAACCACCCGTTAGTCCACTAAACTGGGTAATCCTACATGTGATTGCAGAACATGGAACAGAGGGAGACAATATGACCGTCTGAAGATGCACTCATGCACCTGTTATTCCAATCCAGGGGAGGTAAAGATTGATTAAAGCAACATTTTCTTTACATCAATTAACAATTAACTGATTAACATTTTCTTTACATCAATTAGTTTAAACGGTCGGATAGGTGGCTATTCAGGTTAATTCTTTTAAGATTTTTGGGTATAAGTTGCTTCACTTGTTAGTTTTTCCATCCGAAGATTGAAAAGAAAGCGCAGTAAGTGCCTTGGACTACATTAGTGGTTGTAGTTAATCGCAACGCTGCCTGACTGCTGGCCCCAAATCACCACCGGATGCTATATAAGCTACCAGCAAACAAATTTTCATAGCCTCAAATCTCATGTAGCATGTATGAAGCTTTTCATTTATGAAAACCCTGAAGCTGCATTGGTAATTGCAAAAGAAACAGCATATATGAAGTGTTCATCTAACTAAAGCATGTGATGGCAATCAGGTAAAGCATACCTCTCTATGATCTTCTTGTGCACTTTGACTGCACTGGAACAAAAATGGCAACAAATCTGACCACTCTCCAGCTGGAACCGCATACTTTGCAACGATACTAATCACATTTGCACTAGCTCGCCTCACCGGAGGACTGCAAAATGACCATCACAACAGATCAGTATGATGCAGGCAAAATGTCATCTTTAAGCTTCCATGAATATTATCCAAATAGAAGCCGAATAACAGCATCTAGGTAAAGGAATTCAATGTATCTCCTAAGAAAAACTAGAACAAAGAGAAAAACAAATGTCGTGCTCTAAATTCTTTTCACACACACGTATCATTGAGTAAATTACTGCAACAACACACTGACTACAGAAAGTACAACTCTAATCCAATCAACTTGCTTGACAAAGAAGTGATTCTACCAATCATTACTACGAGAATAATCAGATAACAAAAACCGACTTCATCAGTAATAAGAAATTGAACAAAAAGCTCAACAAAGAATCTCTTGATTCTGCAAACCTTGTATACAGTTAACAGTACGTGTGTTATAATCTATAATGGAGAATTGTACTAAATTCCAATCCAGTAGACTTCATAGAGTAAAAAAAAACAAAAATGTGGGTACAAAAATACATGTAAACCTATTAGCAGCAGCGGCATAGCAAATTAGCTACGGCAAAAAAAGTTGTAATTTTGATACTTAAAAAGTGAGAGAAATGAATCAAAGGACCTGTGTTCCATGGTGATGCTCTCAATTAGGGACTGTTTCACAAGCTGGCGAAGTTGAGAGGATAACTTAGCCCAGTGGCCAGTGATTTTCTTACGGAGTAGAACCGCCGCAAGCTGACGAACGTTAGGCGTTTTGGCGGTGCGGAGATGATGAATAAGTGATGGAACCACTTGAGGATCTTTGGCTAAACGCTTTATTTGGTCCTCGGCTTGTCTTCTGGCGTCATTGTCAGGCATCAGAAATTGAATCAGTAGTAGCTCAAGTGACTGCGCCATAATTGAACTCACTCTCTCTTCGATCCCTTGGCGTGTGTGGTGTGAGAGAGAGAGAGTTTGTTCGAGCTTTGGGAGCTAAAAGGGGAAGGTGGCTGTGGAGGAGAGAAACCCTGCGGCGGGAGCTGAGGGTTTTAGTTTATATATTGGAGAGAGAAGGAGATGGGAATATTGTTACTCTTTTGTGTGGGGCTGAGTGCTGATGCGGCTTTGCTTGTCTACACTCCGGGAACGCCGTCGGCATACGGCAATTTGCAAATGTGTGTTTTGCGGGAATAAAAATGTTTTATTCTGAACTAGTATTAGTACCGTGCTATGATGTATATTATTTGAATAACCTTAAACTAAACCTCACAAATAAAAATTATACAATCATTAGATATTAATTAAGAAGCAGAATATAAAATTATTATTCAAATATCGCAATCGACAACATAATTTTTCTATATTTATAGCAACCTAACTCCTTGATTCAAGTATTTGTATTTCGTTTCGCTATCACTATTAAAGAATATAAACATATCATGTTGTGATCTCTCTTATTTGAACACACAAGAACATATTATTTTAACAAAATTCATACTATCACATTGTTTTAACTGAAAGTCAAATACTCACATTATTTTTACGCAAATTCTTTTTTCTTTTTGTTCTTTACTTATAGTTATTGTATTATTCATTATTTAATATTATTATACTATCATATAATCTTTTAATAGCATTATACTATCATATAATCTTATAAAAACTATACAATCATATTAGTTATTATTTAATATTATTTTTAAATTAATTGAAAGTATAAGTGTATTTTTTTTTTTTATACATTCTCTTCCCTACTGTAAATTTAATTAGTTTTTATATTAATGTTTTACGTATAACCAAAATAATATCATATTTTTATTTAAATTATAACTTTGAATTAGTCTAAAATATTAATGCATAAGTTCTTTGATTATTATATTAATGCATATTATTTTATTTATTTACGTAATATTTCCAAAAAAAATTATGAAATAAAAAAAATCTCATCCCAAATTCAAATAATTCTTATCATTCTATTTTCTAAATTGGACCGCATTTTCAAAAAAGTATGTTATGCTTTCAAACTCAAACTAACTACACTAATTTAGATATAAATTATACAAAATATTTATTTAAGTTTTTGAACAAATAATTCTAAGTGTTTTAGTAGTATTTTTACTGTTATTTTATTTATTTATGTAAAAAAAATTCCTTTTTAATTTAAGATACAAACATAATTTTAATTTTTATTAGTAAAATTACCTATATTTGAATTTATTTTGTATTTTTAAAATTTTATTTCTTATTAGTTTTTGAATTTTCATAAATAATACTTCAATTTCGTGGTATTATCCATAGTTTGAGCATTCTTATCATAATTTTAAGAACTTCAGAATTGCAACCTTTGGCTCCCCACACGGTTGTGGCCGGCTTTCCAATCAAAATATTTTCTATCGAGATTCCTTTCTATATATAGAATATTGGCTTTTCTTTATAACGTACTCTATTTTTTTTTTTACAATTGCAAATTCAGATAGTGCTTCCCTTTAATTTCTAATAGTAACTTTTTAATAATTTTCTTTAATTTTGCTATTTTTTTATGTATTATATAGCCTTATTACGTTCTATGTGGCTTTTCATTAACGTCTTACTTTATTGAATATCATTATAAACTACTATTTTTTAATAAAATATAGAAAAACATATAAATTTTTTAATCATAAAATAAAAATATGTTTTTTTAAGAATATTTCTCAAAAATTTTAAATTATTGAAATTTGTTAATAATATTTTTAATTATAATAATTTACTTTATTTTATTTTGTTAACTTATGAATAAAAAATTACTTACATTATCTCTAGTTTATTTTTATTAGTTAATATTTTTAGTTTTAGATTTTATATATTAGAAATGAATTACATGAGCCATATTAAGACTTTTCTTACCATAATATAAAAACTTTCTCATCTCAAATTTAAAGAAGTTTTGCCCTTTTTTCTATATGATAAAAATCTTATGTTTCTCTATTTATTTTTTATTTTTCTATTATTTTATTGAATAACTAATATTATTAAATTGTCATGTGGTTTTTCATTAGCCTATCTAAATTTAATATCTATTTCTACCGCACTCATTCTAATATAATATAGATAAAAAAATTAAATAACTTTGACTTTATATTTCGTATTCCAAAATATGATTTTTCTTATCTCATTTAAAAAGAAATTTCATCTCAAATTCAAATAATTATTTTCATTCTATTTAACTGGACAGGTATTTTAAAAAAAAAATTATGCTTTTAAAACTTTAATGAACTGCACTCAATTAAAATATTAATCATAGAAATAATTTTTTAATTGATTGAACACATTATAACTAAATATTGTAGTAATATTTACATATAAAATATTCATTTGCATGATTTCTCAATATTAATATGACTTTATTATTCTAGTTATTGAAATATTTTTTACTGGTTATTTAATTATTTTGGTAGCTCATAAAATTTATATATTTTGTATAAGATTTTATTTTTCTGCTTGAATTTTTTTAATTTTTATAGTCAATTAATTTAATATCTTAAGTAATTTAGTTTTATGTCACATTTTAATTTAATCAAAGGCATAATTGTCACATGCTATCTCAATTTACGCTTTGTGTCTTTTCTATTTTTTTCGATCACAGTTTCTTAATTAACTTTTTACATCTTTATTTCTAATTAATATAGAAGAAAATATATGGGTGGATCGATATATAAGTATAAATATAAATTCAAATATAAATTCAAATATACATATACATATAAATATAATTATATATAAATTAGATTTGTCTAAGATTTATTTAGATTATGTATAAGATTCATTAAACTACTTTTATTAATTATATTTCTATTTATAATTTCTAAATATTAATGTTGTCCTAAAATTGCCAAGTGACTTCATTTTAGCTTGCCACTTGACTTAACCACAATGCTTTAATTTACTTTTCTGCTTGAATAAATTTTCTGCTTGTATAAGATTTTATTTTTCTGCTTGAATTTTTTAAATTTTTATAGTCAATAAATTTAATATCTTAAGTAATTTAGTTTTATGTCACATTTTAATTTAATCAAAAGCATAATTGTCACATGCTATCTCAATTTACGCTTTGTGTCTTTTCTATTTTTTCCTATCATAATTTCTTAATTAACTTTTTACCTCTATATTTCTAATTAATATAGAAGAAAATATATGAGTGGATCAATATATAAATATAAATTCAAATATAAATGCAAATATACATATACATATATGTAACACCTCCTTTTGGGCCGCCCCTACCCCGGAGGGTAGATGCGTGAGGGAGTTTTTCCAATTTAAGTGACAATATTCGAAACGGGATTATTCTATTTATTTCAGAGTCGCCACTTGGAATAAATTAAGGTGTCCCAAGTCACCAATTTATTTAAATCCCGAATCGAGGAAATTTCGACTTTCCAAATGAAGTCTGCGAACCAGAAATTCTAAGTAAGGAATTCTGTTGACCCGAGGGAAGGTGTTAGGCACCCTCGGATCCCGTGGTTCTAGCACGGTCGCTTCAATTATTGTAAATGGCTAAAAATATCTGATTTTTATACATGTTCACATCATAATGCAATTTAAACCTATCAACCGCTTTTATCTAATTTTAAGAATGATCGCAACGTTATTAAAACACGTTTCGAGTCACGTCAAATAAATTATACCCGTGATTTTTGACATATTTTAACATCATTGAGGTTTGGATCGAAGTTGCATGAAATGCACACTCGTATAAAAAAAATGATTAAAACCACCCCTACAATGACTGACGTATTGCTACTTTGCGAAGGGTCACGAAATTAGCTAAAGGCTCGTCCCAAATTCTAATTATTTGAATATGCATTTACGAAGGCACCATGATTTATACGTGATTTGGCGGGACTTGTCTCGTTTATTTTTAAAGAGGTTATACTTAGCATGATTCATGTTGCTTTCTCAAATTGGAATTTCATCAACTACTTGACTTCCTTTTATTTCATACAGTTGTTCAAAGAACTAACAATATGCTAAACTAACCGATTCAACGTTTATTCATTCGTCTTCTAATGGCTACACTATCTGCAGGATAACATAAACAATAGTCACACTAACAAATTTTGAATATATTTGACTATATATTTCCGCTGGTGCACTAACTAAACTTCATCTAATAGGAAAATAGCACCCAAAACCTAACAATTGTAACAAAGTTCAAGCAGTCCAAATTTTCTAACAGTTTCAACTTGAACTAAATATCAGTTGATTTTACATTCATCCAATTTCAAAGTTGATCTTAATGAATACATGGCTTGATAATTTTTATATGCAACAGGAGATAAGAAAACAAGAATAGGAAGATTGCGGCAACATAACTTTGGACAACTTTCAATTTATTTCCATAAGCTTTGAGATTTATGAAACATGTACCTGGAAGATGAAATCAAAAAGGGAAAGGAATGTGAGGTCCAGCAACAGCAAACAATCAAACAGCAATTGGCAGCAGCACAACCAACAACAGATTGGATTCCCAAACAGCAGAAAATCGACAAATCAAACGAACACCCGGGACACTCAATGAAGCAATCAACAACAAACCCCAAAATAACCCGGATAGACCAGTTTTTTTACTTGAAAATGCCCCGCAGACAATTGGAAATGTCAACTGACCACCAAACTTATTACCAAAACTAGTTTAATTAGACCCAGGCTTCTTGAAATGCTACTTTGAACTACAAACCACCAGTGATTCAACTCAACAAAACAGACAGGTGATTAGGAAATTCCACAATCTCTCGATGGAATACAACCCTCAACAGAACAGTACCTCCCTCACAACTAAGATGAATTTGAAGCAATGAAGAGAGACAAACTCTTAGTGTAATACTACAGAGATTCAAATAAGCAATCCTACAGAGATTCTGCCAATGTGTATCTCTGTGAGTGTCTAATGTTCTGCCAATTCTCAATGTGTGTGTCTGTTTTTGCTTTCAGTCACTGTATGTCCTCTTAATGTGTGTGTTCCCCCTTCTACTTATCACAGAAAAATTCCTCTGGGACACTCCAATTGTCCAATTAAAAATAGAACTCTGCCCAACCCATAATATTCTCACTGTTAAACCACTAAATCCTGTCTAAGTATGAGATATTGATACAAAAATGCTAAACACATGGTGCTGATGGGATACCCTGTTGTACAGCAGGTTCTACTAGGTTGTACCATGTGCCTTGCATCATGACTATTAGCTTTTCTGATTTTCCTAAGCAAACTAAACAGCTATACCCAATTCCACTCAGATTTTAAAGTCACAAGTAAGCTGAAATTTTGATCTAACAGTGATTCAAGGATTAAACAGGCCAATTCCAACTTACTGCTATATTGTTCTAAACCTATTCTCATACAACTAGTTGAGGACACTACAAAACAATCAGCTATAACAAACAACCAACAGCTAACTCAAATACACAGAATCAATCAACAAACAGAAGAAGTTCAATTCAAACAAAAACAAACCACTGCCCGGGATTTCACACAAACAAATTCTACGAGATTAGACGACGACATTCAATTAACTATAACATGTATTATTGATAACAAATTAAACTGATAAACAGTGATTCTACAAATCTCGGCCGAAAAATGAAACTAAGTATTCGACGACGCTAATCGAAGCGAATACATATTTCATAACACGCACATTCGAATAAACAACACAGAAGAATAATTGACCAAATAAAAGGTCTTTGAGAAGAAGTGACAACAGGGACGGCCGAAACAAATGAGAAGAATTCAATCAAATACACAAAACAAACAAACACCTAATTGAAATAAACAGGAAAAGGAAATTACCTCAAGAGGAGAAAAAATCGGAACCAAAACAAAACCCGGGCCGTTTTGAGCTTGGACTTGAATTTGGAGTCTAACGGACTCTAATTGAGATGTTTTCAAACGAAAACATCCCAATTAAATTCTATTAGACTTCAATTTCCCTTGATTCGAAGGAAAACCCTAATTTTGAATTTTAGGGTTCATACGGCCGCTTTTGGGATTTTGGACTTCCGGTTGGATTCGAACAAAACCAAAGGTGATTTGGGTGTGAGGGTGGTCTGGAGGTGCTAGGGTGAGATTTTGGGGCGGTTTGGCATAGATTTGGTTTTAGCTCGAATCTTCAAATGAAGATTCGAGAAGATAGGGAATGATTCGAGGGAAACGGTTTGTGGATTCGTGTTCAGGGTGGTCGGGAGGTTTTACGGTGTTAAAATGGTGAGGTTTGGCCTACCGGAACCGCCGTGGGGCGATTTCCGGCGGCGGTGGACGGTGGCGACGGCGGCGTTATATTTCGTTCTCTGAGGGAGACGAAAATGATGGTGAATTAGGGTTTGGGGGGGGGGGGATTTGGGTAATTAAAATACGGGGATAAATTTCAACCGTTGGATCAAAAGAATCCAACGGTTCAGATCAAAGGGGGTAATTGGGCTGGGAGATGGATCCGGGTTGGAGGGGTTATTTGAACGTTTGGGCTTGAATCTTTGGCCCAAAACCGATTTTTCTTTATTTCCTCTCCTTTAATTTAACTCCTAATTTAAATAAAAATAAAATCCTAACTACACTAAAAAAATCAAATCAAATTAGCTAATACTAATTATACTAACAATCGTTACATACAATTAGATGTCAATTAAACATAAAACACACAATTAGGCATTTAAATGCTAAAAAAAATGTAAAAGATGAATTATTTTTTGTGATTTTCGTTTTTGTAAGATAAAATTAATTACTCCTAATTTCAAAGCTAGATAAGAAATGTAAGCATGACATATTTTTTGTATTTTTTATTAATTTAAACACATATAATCACGTATATACAAATGCAAACAAATACCAAAAATAACACAAAAATTCACCAAAATACACACCATAAAATAGACAATTTTTGTTTTGATTTTGTGGGAGTAATTCATGTTAGGCAAAAATCACGTGCTCACAATATAAATATAATTATATAAATATAGATATATAAATTAGATTTGTCTAAGATCTATTTAGATTATGTATAAGATTCATTAAACTACTTTCATTAATTATATTTCTATTTATAATTTCTAAATATTAATGTTATCCTAAAATTGCCAAGTGACTTTATTTTAGCTTGCCACTTGGCTTAACCACAATGCATACTACTCTCCTTTTAATATAATATAGATATATTCTTAAGAAGTATTCTTCTGATAAATTAATTTTCTGAGAAAAACAGAAATATTTTTTTAAAGTGTTTTGGCTGGTGAATGAAAATAATTTTAGAAAATATTTAGTAAAGAGATTAATAGTAGAGTTAGCAATTTGACAGTTTATTACATTAAAATTTTGATAAATCTTTTTTATGTTAATGATTGATATTTGTTTTTGCAAATATTTATTGAACAAGTAATTATCTCTCTTATTTTTGTTTAAAATATTTTTCAGTGATGACTTTATTCAAAAATAGTGTCCAACAAAATATTTTCTTACGTGCAAACTTTAGTGTTTGATCTATTATATGTTTTCAGTTAATATCTTCCTAATTTTTCTATAAAATTATTAAAACCAATATTTTACTTTGAGTTTTTTACATTGTTAGTTACTTCTTAAATAATATTTAAATAAAGATCATTATTTTTGTTTTATTCCAAAAAGAGCACATTCATTTACAATTATAGCATTTTCCTGAAATCATGTACATTTAGTATTCTTCAAAATTTTAAACATAGTCCACAATTTAAGGAACTAATTTTGAACAATATTAATATATCCATATTTCTCTCCCATCATTAATCTATACTAACTATCTTTATGAAAGTTTTCGCTTTTAGAATCCCTTTTTCATTATTGTATCAAACACAGTCTTAGTAAATTCACAGTTTTATTCCATGTTTGAAGGTGTATATATATATATACATATAATTTTTTATAATGTAATTTTAAATATATACATATGTGATGAATATATTATGTATATTTGCCTATACCGAACATGTTTATGTCTATTCAACGTATAATTTTGCATGCATAACGTATTTCAATATATGTATTATGTTTATTTAGTGTATAATTACTTATATTTGATGAGATCAATATATTATTTAAGTATATTTGACATTTGAAATATATACTCCATATATGTGATATATTTTAAATTTATATTTGATATACATTATGTACAAACAATAACATATAAGTGTAAATATACTATTAAAATATTGAAACACACACATTTACTATGAAAATAATTTGGAGTTTACAGATTCATATTTGAAGTTTACAGATTCATAAAATACATATAATATTTCACTCATCTAATTATATTTTTATACTATATGTGAAAATAACAACTAAAAAAATTAAAATAAGTGATAGTTTCCTTTGGAGGAATCGTACATATATGCCTTTTGGTTTGTGGCATTAATGTTAAAAAGAGAGATATGTGTTAAAGGTAATTAAATGAGTTGTATAATCTTATCAAACATTTTGGTAGAGATGAGTATTAATATGCTTAATTTTTGGTAATTAATAGAGCTGACTTGGGTCATTTATTTAATTAGAATCTGTTCACAGAAACTTGATTTTTGCTACAACATTATATACTTTGGCCAGGACTGTAATTAATTAGGTGCTAGTTTGTTAATTATTAATTCCTGCTAGGAATCTGAACTTTTTTCTTGAGTATAGGCTAATTATGTTTTTTGCTCTATTACTTTATATGCACTCGTGATTATTGAGTATAACACAAAGCTTTTAGAAAATTTTAGGTCCTAAGGGTGTGTTTAGCAAGACGAAAAATATTTTTTAATTTTCTTACATTTGATTGGCTTAAATATTTTTCTTATCAACTCATTTTTCTCTAATTGGAGAAAAATATTTTTCTTATTAAGAAAAGGGCAAAACATTTTCCAAAAATCCTTTTCAACATTTTTCACCCTCACCAACCGATCAACCACCCATCTCCAAAAAAACTATTTTTTTTTTAATTTTAATTTTACTGTTATCACTCACCCTACTACCCCTTCACCCCATCCCACCCACCCCAAACCCTCCTCTCCTGAAAAAATATTACCTTTTTTTGTAATTTTAAATTTTTATTTTTTCATTTTTCTACATCACCCACCCACATTCTCCCTTACCCCCTATCCCAGCCCCCCTACAAAACTAATATTTTTTTATAATTTAAAATTTCTGCATTTTTGATTTTTCTGCTTCCCTCCCACCTACCCTTCCTCCCCCGAAAAAAAATATTTTTCAATTTTTTATTTTTTTATCGATTTAAAGGTTCAAAATTTTACAAGTGTTAAAGTTATGAATTCAGAGGTTTATGTGTTTGAAAATTTACGGGTTCGAAATTCCGCGATTTCAAAAGTATAGTGAAAGTTTATGAAATTTGTGGATTCGTAAGGTTGTTGGTTTGAAAGTTTATGGCTTCATGTTTATTATGTCTAAATTATCTATGAATACTCTTGATAAGTCATTTTTTTTCAATTTGCGTATAAAACACCGAAAAGTTAATAAGATTACTATTTATTTTCTAAGAAAATATTTTCTTGGAAAATATTTTTCACGAAAAATATTTTCTGTTATACCAAACATACCCTAAATGTTTAATACGATGACTTTTGTTGTAAGCAAGACGAATCTTCCACAACATATTGTTAATTGTAAAAAAAACTTTTGTAAATATGGATGTCCACTACTTTCACTCATGATGTAAATAACCTCTCACTACTCATCATTATTATGATTGTAACTCACACACCTTCATAATTCATATTCATGATCTTCCCCCGTGATCTCAATTGTTAATGTCATGTTTAAGACAATCATTTTATAACTTTCATATGTAATGTAGTATAAATAGATGCATGAAATATGAGATGGAACACACGTGATGAAATAAAAAAGCTATCTCTTCTTCTCTTATTCTACTTATCTTCTTGTTTTATATTGTTACTTTGAGCTACATTATTAGCACAAAGTTGAGCTCTTTTCATTGTTTAGGTATATTTGTTCATTTTTTTTTCATTGTACATTTCGATTTCATAATTAGTGTATTTAATATGTAGTTTTATGATTTCTTACATCTCGAGATATATGTAAAAATAAAAAATTCTATGCTTCTTTATATTAAGTTATTTTCATTGTCATGTGAAAGTTGCTAATTTTTATGTTAATAGAATTAATTGAGTGAATAATACTTGTTTTATGTTATTCGAAATTTGAAATTGTGTAAAGTTAGAAGATATTTTGTTCTAGTTAACATCCAAGATATACTAATAATTTGAAGCAAAAAAAAAAAAGAGTATTATTTCCAATGGATTATCACATTGTATATCACAAATTTGATATTATGTCAATATTTTTAAGATTATTTATGTTATTATCCTAATAATTTCTAATTATTTATCTTTTTTGATAGTTTTCATTGTGTCGAATTTGTCAAAGCTTGAGTTTGTGGCACTTGATATTTATGAAAAGAATTACCTATCATGGGTTCTCGATGCTGAGATTCACTTAGTGTGACGACCCAAAGGGTCATCACTTGTTTTATTAATCATTCCGAGCTTTTGAGGTCTTGAAAACATCATTTTTGCCTCGATTTGCGTGCACAGTCAGGGCACAAAGCTGGAAAATATTTATGTTGAAATATGTGAAATATGTGAAAAAGTTAAAGAATTTTGATATTAATATTGATATGGTTGACTTTGGTCAACATTTTTGGTAAACGGACCCGGATCTGTGATTTGACGATCTCAGAAAATCCGTAGAAAAATATGGAACTTGGGCGTATGCACGGAATTGAAATCCGAGGTCTAGAACCCCGGTAAAAGAATTTTTCCGTTAAATTGTTTTCTGAAAATGTTTAAGGAAAATGAAACTGAATTTTGATTAAAAAGTACTGTTATCGGGCTCGTATTTTGGTTCCGACGCCCGGTACAGGTCATATATGTTGGTTAAGCGCTTCCTGTAAAGTTTGGTTGAAAACGGACGTCGTTTGACGTGTTTCGGCCTTAAATTGGATGTTTTGGAAATTTTGAAATTTGAAAGAATTCTTGAGTTTTAAGGCTCAATTCATTGATTTGATGTTATTTCGGCGATTTGATCGCTCGAGCAAGTTCGTATGATGTTATTGAGTTAGTGTACATATTTGGTTTGGAGCCTCGAGGGCTCGGGTGAGTTTCGAATAGGCATCGGGGTGGTTTTAGACTTGGAAAAACTGCAGAAAATCTGCAGCAGACATTCCTTCTTCGCGTTCGCGTCCACCTGGTCGCGTTCACGAAGGCTTCTCTTTCCCCTTCTACGCATTCGCGTCCGTAGGATCGCGTTCGCGTACAACAACATGGACCCCAGCCTTTTTCCTCTACGCGTTCGCGTGAAGGCTCCCGCGTTCGCGGAGCCTGGCCTGCCTCTTCTACGCGTTCGCGTACGGCACCACGCGTTCGCGTAGGCCAAATTGCAATCCCCATATTTTCTTCTACGCGTTCGCAACTGTGTCCACGCGAACGCGATGCCCATTTCTGTCCAACCCTTCGCGAACGCGACACAGTGCACGCGAACGCGAAGGGTAAATTTCCGCCCAGTGAATTAATACCCAAAACAGAACACTTACGGGATTTTATCCCATTTTCACAAAATCCTTTCTTCTCCACAGCTCTTAGGCGATCTTTGAGCCATTTCTTCATCAAAGTTCATTGGGTAAGTATTGTTTAACTCGTCTTCTTCATTTTTCATCAACATCAATCAAATTCTTAGGCTTAAACATGTGTAAATTGGTTGAAAAATTTGAGAAATGGGTATAGTTAGGGCTTTCAAAGAATTTGCGATCTAGACCTCGTTTTGGAGTCGAACTTAAGAACAAATTGTATATTTGAACTCATGGAGGATTGGGTGAACTTATTTTGGTTCGAAACTTGAGTTTCGATTATGTGGGCTCGGGGTCGATTTTTACTATTCCGGGCAGAATGTTGTAAAAACCATATTTAGCAATATGAACTAGTTTGTTAAGTAGAATTGATGATATTAAATCAATTGTGTATAGATACGATTGGATTGGAGTCAAATTCGAAAGGAAAAGGCATTGCTACGGATTGAATCGTTCGTAAACTTTCGAGGTAAGTGTTTGTTCTATCCTAGCTTGAAGGAATAGGAATTTAGTTATGAATAAATTGTTGATTAAGAGTTATTGGTGTTATACCGGTAATGGAGATAAATTGTTGAAATTATTATCAATTATTGGTTTAAAACCGGTAATTATAAATATTGTTGATGTATAGATTATTGGCTAAATGCCGGTAATATATATATTTATGAATTGGGATCGTGTGGCGCGCCGACCACTTATATATTTATTAATTGGGATCGTGTGGCGCGCCGACCACTTATATATTTATGAATTGGGATCGTGTGGCGCGCCGACCACTTATATAATAAGAAATGGGATCGTGTGGCACACCGACCACAAAGTGATTTAAATCTTGGCATTGGCCATAGTTGCCGGTAGCCTATTGATATATCTGGGAGCGGGTGGTACGCCTACCACAAGAGGTAATTACCGTGATAGTTGGGAGCGGGTGGTACGCCAACCACGAGATATGAAATGAGAGAGGAATTGAGACATGAAAGTAAGATTTATTCTGTTGATTAGATTATTCTGGATATCACGAGTTATTGACTGTTATTTCAGAGCAGAGTCTTTCCTTATAAATGTATTGTATATATATATATATATTGCAACTGTACAGGTTTATGTGGGTGACTGGCCTTAGCCTTGTCACTAGTTCGCTGGGATAGGCCAGGCACTTACCAGCACATGGGGTCGGTTGTGCTGATACTACACTCTGCGCTCTTTTTTCGCAGATACAGGTTACGGACAGCAGCAGCGGTAGTAGCGACTTATGGATTTTCCGACTATTGAGATTACGAGGTAGCCTTGCAGACGTCCGCAAGACCCGTTGTCTTTTCTATCTATGCTTTTCATTCTGTTATCTCATGTAATCGAGATAAACAGCTTGTATTTTCTTTCAAACAATTATGTGTATTATTCTTAGAAGTTCGTGAGTATTGTGACACCAGTCTTGGGTAGTGTATCATGTTTGGATTTTTTTCTTTATCATATTTGACTAAGTCTTCCGCTAATTTTGATTATTCCGCTGTAATTTATATGTTTTTAATAATAAGTCTTAATAAGAATTTGGTAATTAATGGAGGTGAAATTAATATTTGGCTTGCCTAGCTTCCATTTAGTAGGCGCCATCATGACCCTTGATGGTGGGAAATCCGGGTCGTGACACTTAGCCACTAAGAGCCATGGTGACACCAATACTCAGGGTAATGAGGCATCAAGCTTGGACAAAGCGAAGACCATGATTTTTCTTCGTCATCATTTGGGTGAAGGTTTGAAGGTTGAATATTTGACAGTGAAAGGTTCACTTGAATTGTGAACTGGCCTGAAAAAAATGTATGATCACCTTAAGACTACTGTAACGACCCGACCGGTCGTTTTAGAAAATTACGCCCCAATCCCTAATTTAACTGTTCCCCTAAGTTCATTTATGCTATTGTGGGTTGCCGGGAGAGTCGGTTCCGAAAATTTGAGCATTTTGGGACACTTAGTCCCTAAATAAGAGCTTTGAAGCTAGAAAATGGCTCGTAGCCGGAACAGTGTTAGGACGATCTCGGAACGGAAATCCGATGGTTCCATTAGCTCCGTTAGGTGATTTCGGGGTTGAGAGCGCGTTCGGAATGTATTTTGGAGGTCCGTAGCTCAATTAGGCTTGAAATGCCGAAGGTTGAAATTTTGGCGAATCCGAACGATAGGTGAGATTTTGATCCGGGGGTCGGAATGGAATTCCGACAATTTCTGTTGCTTCGTTATGTGATTTTGGATATGTCCGCAAATTTTCAGGTCATTCGGAAGTCGTTTGGTCGGGTTTTAGATCGAATGTGTAATTCAGAGAGTTTTAAGAAATTTAGGCTTGAATTCGATGTGAATTATGGGTTTTGATGTTGTTAGACGTGTTTTGAGGATTGGAACAAGTTCAAATAAGGTATTAGGATGTGTTGGTGTGTTTGGATAAGATCCCGGGGGCCTCGGGGTGGTTTCGGATGGTTAAACGGGAGAAAATCATGGAAATTGCAGGTTTAGGAATTCTTCCTCTGTTGTTTCCGCCCATGCGGAAATGGAACCGCAGAGGCAAGTTCGCTGAAGCGGAAATTGGAGCGCGGAAGCGGAATGGAGCGCAGGGGCGGTCCTCGTCCGCATAAGCGGCATCGCAGGTGCGAGGATGGGGATCGCAGAAGCGGTCAGGAGACGAGTTGGGGAATTTCGCAGAAGCGGACAAGCCTCCGCTTAGGCGAGTCCGCAGAAGCGGACTCCTATTCGTAGGAGCGGAGAGTTCCGCGGGAGCGGACCTTTGTCCGCAGGAGCGGCCTCGCGGAAGCGGCTTTAGGCCCGCAGAAGCGGAATGGGCCAGCCAGGCCTGGGCTTCGCAGAAGCGACAAAATGTCGCGGAAGCGGATCCGCGGAAGCGGAATTTCGTCCGCAGAAGCGGAAATCGCAGAGAGTTAATTATATCAGAAGTTAGAAATTTCAGAAACATTTCCAAACTTTAAGGGCTCGGCTTAAGGGGCGATTTGGGCGATTTTGAAGGGAGATTCAAGGGGTTTCTTCAGGTAATCAATTATGGACTCCAATTATGATTGTTGTTGATAATATTATGCAAGTTTTTCATGAAAATGGAGGAATTTGGGGTAATTAATGGGGGTTTTCACCCTAGACCAAAACCTTTAGAAAACTTTTGATTTGAATGGGCAAACGGAGTCCGATTTCGATAAATTTTATATGCACGGACTCGTATTGAGATAAGGAACCCGAATATATAATTGTCGTGATTTTTCGATAAGCGTACCGAAAGTCGGGTTTTGGCAACTTGTGAGTTTTGGTAAATTTTGAGTTAATTTGATTGGGTAATGCCCAATTGGCCTATTTTGATGTGATTCTATTGATTTTTATCAGATTCTACACTTGTGGAGGCCGACATTCGCGGCAAGAGGGTTATTTCTTAGCGGTTGTACCGGAATTGAGGTAAGTGGCTTGTCTAACTTCGTGTGGGGGACTTTCACCCCTAGGATATTATTGTGATACTTTAAATGCCTTGTACGCGAGGTGACGGGCGTGTACATGCGCTGGTTGTTGAACACATATTGTACTCAAAATGTTCAATGAGTGATATTCCTATTCTTAGTTGTTAAATTCGATATTCCTACCCGGTAGTAGTTAGAAAAGCATGATTAGATAGAATCTAACTGTCTAGTTGCTTAATTGACTTACTTGAGTTTTCTTGGTAATCGTTGGCGCTGTTCATCGGCGAAGTTATCATTAAGCATATTATACTTCTCTCTGTGTATTCCTTTACTTGCTGTGGTTATGGACTACGAGTTCGATTCCCGAGATCCTGAGATTATTGAAATATGGACTACGGGTTCGATTCCCGAGATGCTGAGATTATTGAAATATGGACTACGGGTTCGATTCCCGAGATCCTGAGATTATCGAAATGTGGACTACGGGTTCGATTCCCGAGATCCCGAGATTATTGAAATATGGACTACGGGTTCGATTCCCGAGATCCCGAGATTATTGAAATGTGGACTACGGGTTCGATTCCCGAGATCCTGAGATTATTGAAATGTGGACTACGGGTTCGATTCCCGAGATCCGTGAGATTATTGAAATGTAGACTACGGGTTCGATTCCCGAGATCCTGAGATTATTGAAATGAGGACTACGGGTTCGATTCCCGAGATCCCGACTTATTGGTAGGGACTGCGGGTTCGATTCCCGGAGATCCTGAGTTATTGAGATATTATTGAGACATGGGCTGCGGGTTCGATTCCCGGAGACCCAGAGGTACTGAGAATGGGACCGTGGGTTCAATTCCCACAGATCCTGGATTTGTTTATTTGAGTTGGTTATTTGTTGTTAGCTTAATTGTAGACAGTTGCGGTAATCATCATAATGTTGTTATTTCGGAAATTATTATCATTTAAACTGTTTATTTTGTTATCATCATTATATTATTGTTTTCTCAGGTAGGGCCCTGACCTACCTCGTCACTACTCCATCGAGGTTAGGCTTGGCACTTACTGAGTACCGCCGTGGTGTACTCATGCTACTCTTCTGCACACTTTTTGTTGTGCAGATCCAGGTACATCAGAGCAGGCTCGTACTAGGTGATTCCGCAGCTTTCTGGGAGACTTCGAGGTATGATCTGCTACGTCCGCGGATCCGGAGGCTTCCCTTCTATTCTAGTATTACTAGTTGACATTTTTCTTTATTTCGTTGTTAGATACTCTTTACACATAGAGCCACAGTTGTATTTCCCTTTTAGTCTGTGTTACCGTGGGGTTTCGGATCTTGGTAGTGTTTTATTCATTGTGTGACGGATGTATGTGCCAAGCGGCACGGATTACATATCTTTTATGTCATTTTTCCGTTGTTTCTTACTTAATTGGTTATAACTTGTATATTCCGCAACGTGTTAGGCTTACCTAGTCGTGGGGACTGGGTGCCATCACGACATGTTCACAATTGGTGAACTAGGGTCGTGACAAGTTGGTATCGGAGCTCTAGGTTCATAGGAGTCACGGGACACAGACCGGTTACTTAGAGTCTCGCTGATCGATACGGAGACGTCTGTATTTATCTACAAGGGGCTAGGTAACCGTTTAGGAAACTCTTCATTTCTTTTGGATTCCTTGTCGTGCGACATTTTTGACATCAAAAATCTAAACTACTGCTTTCTATTCTCTCACGGATGGTGAGGACACGATCTACTCGCGATGATCAGGTACCCGCGCCCCCTGTTGCTGCCGTCAGAGGCCGGGGCCGAGGTAGAGGACGAGGACGCGCCGAGGTGCAGCCACAGCACCATCGCGCGCTGCCGCCGAGGTGCCACGAGGTAGACCGAAGTTGGAGCGCGAGCACTGGTACACCGACTACAGTGCTACTACTCCAGCACTACGGGAGACCCTGGCCCGGTTCATGAGTATGTATACCAGTTTAGCTGAGGCGGGATTGCTTCCTCTCGTCGCGGCTACGTCTCGGGCGGGGGAGGGGCCCGGACTCCGCGGCCGTTACACCGGAGCGGCGTGTGCCGGTGGGACAAGGTTCCGGAGATTTTGGTTATGCCTCCTGCCACCCCAGCACAGCCTGGAGGTGAGCCAGCTGCCTTTGAGGACGAGCAGCGTAGATTGGAGAGGTTCAAGAAATATGACCCTCCAGTGTTTAGTGGGTTGGCTTCAGATGATGCATTGGATTTTCTGGAGGAGTGTCATCGTATTCTTCGTACTATGGGGATTGTGGAGACCAGCGGGGTTTCCTTCACTACTTTTCAGTTTCATGGGGCTGCTTACGATTGGTGGCGCACGTACGAGTTGGATAGTCCAGAGGAGTCTGCTTCATTGACCTGGACTCAGTTTTCAGATCTGTTTTTGAGGGAGTTTGTTCCCCAGAGCCTTAGGGATTCTTGGCGCTCGGAGTTTGAGCGGTTGCGACAGGGCTCCATGTCAGTATCGGAGTACGCTATCAGTTTTACCCGTCTAGCCAGGCATGCACCGGTTTTGGTAGCCACGGTCCGGGAGAGGGTGCGGAGATTTATTGAGGGCCTGATTCCGCCGATCCGATCCAGCATGGCCGGAGAGTTGGAGACGGATATATCTTATCAGCAGGCCGTGAGCATTGCCAGGAGGATTGAGAGTATGCTCCCTAGAGAGCGGGGAGAGAGAGAGGCTAAGAGGTCTCGTGAGTCGGGACATTTCTCTGGTGCCCGCACTTCAGCAACCGGTCATTTGGTAGGGGTTATTACGGACGTCCAGTTCACTCAGCATTGCCAGCATCCGGTAGTACTTCAGCTCTTCCAGCACCTCAGGAGCCTTATTATGCTCCCCCAGTTTCCAGTGCACCTCCTGCGCGGGGTCCTTCCAGGGGTCAGACTTATGGGGGTGAGGCCGGGCAGTCACAGTCACCGTGTCCTCCCAGAGCTTGCTTTGGGTGCGGGGATACTCACCATCTGGTTAGGGAGTGCCCCAGGCGTAGGAGGGGAGCACCTCCTCAGTCTTCGCAGTATCAGCATGGTTCTTAGGGCCAACAGGCCATCATTCCAGCTCCAGCTGCCACTCCACCTGCCCAGCCAGCCAGGGGCGGGGGTCAGAGTTCCAGAGGCCGCCCTCGAGAGGGGGGACAGGCCAGATTCTCTGCTATTCCTTATTGCACTGCGGCTGTTGCATCTGATTCTGTTATCACAGGTATTATTCTGGTTGGTCAAAGGGAGGCATCGGTTCTATTCGACCCTGGTTCCACTTTTTCGTATGTGTCTTCTTACTTTGCTCCTCATCTGGATGTGCCTCGGGATTCTTTGAGTGCCTCCATTTATGTTTCCACTCCGGTGGGTGATTCTTTGGCTATGGACCGTGTATATCGGTCGTGTTTGGTTACCATTTGTGATTTTGAGACCAGAGCGGATCTATTGTTGCTCGGGATGGTCGATTTTGATATTATTCTGGGCATGGACTGGTTGTCGCCCCATTATGCTATTCTTGATTGTCACGCCAAGACCGTGATGCTGGCTATGCCAGGCATTCCACGTATTGAGTGGAGTGGTACAATAGATCACACCTCTAGCCATGTTATTTCTTTTCTCAGAGCTCAGCGTATGGTTGAGAAGGGGTGTGCTGCTTATCTAGCCTATGTGCGGGACGTCGGTATTGACACTCCCTCTATTGATTCTGTTCATGTGGTACGTGACTTTGCTTATGTATTTCCAGCCGATCTCCCGGGCATGCCGCCCGACAGAGATATTGACTTTGATATTGACTTGTTGCCGGGCACTCAGCCCATTTCTATTCCACCGTACCGTATGGCTCCTCCTAAGTTGAAGGAGTTGAAGGATCAGTTACAGGAGTTATTGGGTAAGGGTTTCATTCGACCCAGTGTTTCGCCTTGGGGTGCTCCTGTGTTGTTTGTGAAGAAAAAGAACGGTTCTATGCGTATGTGTATTGACTATCGTCAGTTGAACAAGGTTACAGTGAAGAACAGGTATCCTTTGCCTCACATTGATGATTTGTTTGACCAGCTACAGGGCGCACAGGTGTTTTCTAAGATTGACTTGCGCTCTGGGTATCACCAGCTGAAGATTCGGGAGCCAGATATCCCGAAGACTGCCTTCAGGACCCGGTATGGTCACTATGAGTTCCTCGTGATGTCTTTTGGGTCGACTAATGCCCCAGCAGCATTTATGCATTTGATGCACAGTGTGTTCAGGCCTTATCTGGACTCGTTCGTGATTGTCTTCATTGATGATATTCTAGTATATTCCCGGAGCCGGGAAGAGCACGAGCAACATTTGAGGATAGTGCTTCAGATTCTGAGGGAGAAGCAGCTTTATGCCAAGTTCTCTAAATGTGAATTCTGGTTGAGTTCGGTAGCATTTTTGGGCCACGTGGTGTCGAGTGATGGTATTCGAGTAGATCCGAGGAAGGTGGAGGCCGTGCAGAGTTGGCCCAGACCCTCCTCCGCTACTGAGATTCGCAGTTTCCTTGGTTTGGCGGGCTATTACCGTCGTTTTGTAGAGGGGTTCTCTTCGATTGCAGCACCTATGACTAGATTGACCCGAAAGGGTGCCCCTTTTCAGTGGACAGACGAGTGTGAGGCGAGCTTTCAGAAGCTCAAGACAGCTTTGACTTCGGCCCCTATATTGATGTTGCCTACAGGTACGGGGTCCTATACCGTATATTGTGATGCCTCACGAGTTGGACTCGGCGCGGTATTGATGCAGGACGGTAGGGTGATTGCCTACGCGTCGAGACAGCTGAAGGTGCATGAGAAGAATTACCCTGTTCATGATTTGGAGCTAGCTGCCATTGTTCACGCCTTGAAGATTTGGCATCATTACTTTTATGGGGTTTCTTGTGAGATCTACACCGATCAGCAGAGCTTGCAGCACTTGCTTAAGCAGAAGGACCTGGACATGCATCAGAGGAGATGGTTGGAGCCGCTGAAGGACTATGATATTACTATTCTCTATCATCCGGGTAAGGCTAATGTAGTTGCCGATGCCGTCAGTCGCCGGGCAGAGAGTTTGGGGAGTTTGGCATATCTACCAGCTTCGGAGAGGCCTATGGCGATGGATGTTCAGGCCTTAGCCAGGCAGTTTGTTAGACTGGATCTTTCGGAGCCCAGCCGGGTTCTGGCCTGTGTGGTTTCTCGGTCTTCTCTATTTGACCATATCAGGGAGCGTCAGTTCAACGACCCTCATTTACTTGTCCTCCAGGATAGAGTTCGGCGTGGTGATGCTCGAGATGTTACCATTGGGGATGATGGAGTTATGAGGATGCAGGGGCGTATTTGTGTGCCCAATGTAGATGATCTTTGAGAGCTGATTCTAGTAGAGGCCCATAGCTCACGGTATTCCATCCATCCGGGTGCCGCGAAGATGTATCAGGACTTGAGACAGCATTACCGGTGGAGGCGAATGAAGAGGGATATAGTTGATTATGTTTCTAGGTGCCTCAACCACCAGCAGGTAAAGTATGAGCATCAGCGTCCGGGTGGATTGATGCAGCAGATTGAGATTCCCGAGTGGAAATGGGAGCGCATTACCATGGACTTTGTATCCGGACTTCCACGGACGGTTAGGAAGTTTGATTCTATTTGGGTCATTGTGGATCGGCTGACCAAGTCCGCCCATTTTATACCGGTGAGCACTACATATTCATCGGAACGACTGGCGGAGATCTATATCAGGGAGATAGTTCGGCTGCATGGTATTCCAGTTTCCATCATTTCGGATAGAGGCACTCGGTTCACTTCACGGTTCTGGAGAGCCGTACAGCAGGAGTTAGGTACTCGGGTAGAGCTGAGCACAGCCTTTCACCCCCAGACTGATGGGCAGTCCGAACGCACTATTCATATTTTGAAGGATATGCTCCGTGCGTGCGTGATTGAGTTTGGAGGTTCATGGGATCACTTCTTGCCGCTGGCGGAGTTTGCTTATAACAACAGTTACCAGTCTAGTATTCAGATGGCACCGTACGAGGTCCTATATGGTAGGAGGTGCAGGTCTCCCGTGGGTTGGTTTGAGCCAGGCGAGGCCAGGTTGCTAGGTACTGATATGGTTCGGGAGGCTATGGACAAGGTCAAGGTGATTCAGGACAGACTTCGTGCAGCCCAGTCTAGACAGAAGAGTTATGCGGACAAGAAGGTTCGCGATGTGGCTTTTATGGTTGGTGAGCGGGTTCTGCTTCGAGTCTCGCCCATGAAGGGCGTTATGAGGTTTGGAAAGAAAGGAAAGCCGAGTCCTAGATTTATTGGCCCTTTTGAGATTTTGAGGCGTGTTGGGGAGGTTGCTTATGAGTTGGCCTTACCTCCCAGCCTAGCCGGAGTTCACCCCGTATTTCATGTCTCCATGCTCCGGAGATACCATGGTGACCCGTCGCATGTGTTGGATTTTACATCTGTTCAACTAGACAAGGATCTGTCTTATGTTGAGGAGCCAGTAGCCATTCTAGACAGACAGGCCAGAAAGCTAAGGTCAAAGAACATCGCTTCGGTAAAGGTTCAGTGGCGGGGCCAGCCGGTCGAGGAGGCGACTTGGGAGACCGAGCAGGATATGCGCAGCCAGTACCCTCATCTTTTCACTACTCCGGGTATGTTTTCTATGCTCGTTCGAGGACGAACGAATCTTTAAGTGTGGGAAGATGTAACGACCCGACCGGTCGTTTTAGAAAATTACGCCCCAATCCCTAATTTAACTGTTCCCCTAAGTTCATTTCTGCTATTGTGGGTTGCCGGGAGAGTCGGTTCCGAAAATTAGAGCATTTTGGGACACTTAGTCCCTAAATAAGAGCTTTGAAGCTAGAAAATGGCCCGTAGACGGAATAGTGTTAGGACGATCTCGGAACGGAAATCCGATGGTTCCATTAGCTCCGTTAGGTGATTTCGGGGTTGAGAGCGCGTTCGGAATGTATTTTGAAGGTCCGTAGCTCAATTAGGCTTGAAATGCCGAAGGTTGAAATTTTGGCGAATCCGAACGATAGGTGAGATTTTGATCCGGGGGTCGGAATGGAATTCCGATAATTTCTGTAGCTTCGTTATGTGATTTTGGATATGTCCGCAAATTTTCAGGTCATTCGGAAGTCGTTTGGTCGGGTTTTAGATTGAATGTGTAATTCAGAGAGTTTTAAGAAATTTAGGCTTGAATTCGATGTGAATTATGGGTTTTGATGTTGTTAGACGTGTTTTGAGGATTGGAACAAGTTCGAATAAGGTATTAGGATGTGTTGGTGTGTTTGGATAAGATCTCGGGGGCCTCGGGGTGGTTTCGGATGGTTAAACGGGAGAAAATCATGGAAATTGCAGGTTTAGGAATTCTGCCTCTGTTGTTTTCGCCCCTGCGGAAATGGAACCGCAGAGGCGAGTCCGCTGAAGCGGAAATTGGAGCGCGGAAGCGGACTGGAGCGCAGGGGCGGTCCTTGTCCGCATGAGCGGCATCGCAGGTGCGAGGATGGGGACCGCAGAAGCGGTCAGGACACGAGTTGGGGAATTTCGCAGAAGCGGACAAGCCTCCGCTTAGGCGAGTCCGCAGAAGCGGACTTCTGTCCGCAGGAGCGGCCTCGCGGAAGCGACTTTAGGCTCGCAGAAGCGGAATGGGCCAGCCAGGCCTGGGCTTCGCAGAAGCGACAAAATTGTCGCGGAAGCGGATCCGCAGAAGCGGAATTTCGTCCGCAGAAGCAGAAATCGCAGAGAGTTAATTATATCAGAAGTTAGAAATTTCAGAAACATTTCCAAACTTTGAGGGCTCGGCTTAAGGGGCGATTTGGGCGATTTTGAAGGGAGATTCAAGGGGTTTCTTCAGGTAATCAATTATGGACTCCAATTATGATTGTTGTTGATAATATTATGCAAGTTTTTCATGAAAATGGAGGAATTTGGGGTAATTAATGGGGGTTTTCACCCTAGACCAAAACCTTTAGAAAACCTTTGATTTGAATGGGCAAACGGAGTCCGATTTCGATAAATTTTATATGCACGGACTCGTATTGAGATAAGAAACCCGAATATATAATTGTCGTGATTTTTCGATAAGCGTACCGAAAGTGGGTTTTGGCAACTTGTGAGTTTTGGTAAATTTTGAGTTAATTTGATTGGGTAATGCCCAATTGGCCTATTTTGATGTGATTCTATTGATTTTTATCAGATTCTACACTTGTGGAGGCCGACATTCGCGACAAGAGGGTTATTTCTTAGCGGTTTTGTATCGGAATTGAGGTAAGTGGCTTGTCTAACTTCGTGTGGGGGACTTTCACCCCTAGGATATTATTGTGATACTTTAAATGCCTTGTACGCGAGGTGACGGGCGTGTACATGCGCTGGTTATTGAACACATACTGTACTCAAAATGTTCAATGAGTGATATTCATGTTCTTAGTTGTTAAATTCGATATTCCTACCCGGTAGTAGTTAGAAAAGCATGATTAGATAGAATCTAACTGTCTAGTTGCTTAATTGACTTACTTGAGTTTTCTTGGTAATCGCTGGCGCTGTTCATCGGTGAAGTTATCATTAAGCATATTATACTTCTCTCTGTGTATTCCTTTACTTGCTGTGGTTATGGACTACGGGTTCGATTCCCGAGATCCCGAGATTATTGAAATATGGACTACGGGTTCGATTCCCGAGATCCCGAGATTATTGAAATGTGGACTACGGGTTCGATTCCCGAGATCCTGAGATTATTGAAATGTGGACTACGGGTTCGATTCCCGAGATCCTGATATTATTAAAATGTGGACTACGGGTTCGATTCCCGAGATCCCGAGATTATTAAAATATGGACTACGGGTTCGATTCTCGAGATCCTGAGATTGTTGAAATATGGACTACGGGTTCGATTCCCGAGATCCTGAGATTATTGAAATATGGACTACGGGTTCGATTCCCGAGATCCTGAGATTATTGAAATATGGACTACGGGTTCGATTCCCGAGATCCTGCGATTATTGAAATGAGGACTACGGGTTCGATTCCCGAGATCCTGACTTATGGGTAGGGACTGCGGGTTCGATTCCCGGAGATCCTGAGTTATTGAGATATTATTGAGACATGGGCTGCGGGTTCGATTCCCGGAGACCCAGAGGTACTGAGAATGGGACTGTGGGTTCAATTCCCACGGATCCTGGATTTGTTTATTTGAGTTGGTTATTTGTTGTTAGCTTAATTGTAGACAGTTGCAGTAATCATCATAATGTTGTTATTTCGGAAATTATTATCATTTAAACTGTTTATTTTGTTATCATCATTATATTATTGTTTTCTCAGTAGGGCCCTGACCTACCTCGTCACTACTCCATCGAGGTTAGGCTTGGCACTTACTGAGTACCGCCGTGGTGTACTCATGCTACTATTCTGCACACTTTTTGTTGTGCAGATCCAGGTACATCAGAGCAGGCTCGTACTAGGTGATTCCGCAGCTTTCTGGGAGACTTCGAGGTATGATCTGCTACGTCCGCGGATCCGGAGGCTTCCCTTCTATTCTAGTATTACTAGTTGACATTTTTCTTCATTTCGTTGTTAGATACTCTTTACACATAGAGCCACAGTTGTATTTCCCTTTTAGTTTGTGTTACCGTGGGGTTCCGGATCTTGGTAGTGTTTTATTCATTGTGTGACGGATGTATGTGCCAAGCGGCACGGATTACATATCTTTTATGTCATTTTTCCGCTGTTTCTTACTTAATTGGTTATAACTTGTATATTCCGCAACGTGTTAGGCTTACCTAGTCGTGGGGACTGGGTGCCATCACGACATGTTCACAATTGGTGAACTAGGGTCGTGACAACTACGGTATTGCCAAGGGCTCGATATGAGTTGATGTACTTACGGTTGCAGTATTTTTAAGACCGTAAGTGAATATACTCTGTTGTATTTCAGAATAATTTCCCAATTAAAATTATGTGAGGAAGTTATGAATGATGAAGATTTAATGAAAACTATTCTTATAATTTTTCATGCCTCAAGTATGGTATTACAACAACAATACCATGAAAGGGGTTTTTAAAAGTATTCTAAATTGATCTCATGCCTTCCGGTGGCTGAGCAATATAATACCCTTTTGCTGGAAAATCATGAAGCTTGTCCCACAGAGTCAACTCCCATTCCTAAAGCAAATATGGCAGCTAGACATGATAAGTCTGGAAAAAGACAATATAATAATCATGGCCATATGAATTTATGTGGTCATGACAATGGTAGGAGACGATATAATAGTCGTCATCGTAGTGGTCATGGCAAACAGGAAAAAAATATGAGTTCTCAAAATAATATTTCAACGGGCAAAAGCGGTAACTGCCATCGTTATGGCAAGAAAGGTCATTGAAAAATTGAATGTCGTGCACATGAGCATTTTGTAGGCTTTATCAAAACTCCATCAAAAGAGAGGCACATAATGTTGGGGCATCTTTTGCTAATGCCCAGGTGGAGTCTCACTTGACCTTTAAAAATGATTTTGTGGCAGGGCCTTCAAACAAAAATGATGGCAATGCCGAGGCAAATCATGCTTTGAATAATGATGATTTTCAAGGCCTCGATGATCTTACTCATTTGGAAGTTCAATACTTATTTGGAGATCAAAACTAAAGTTTGATCATTTTACTGAAAAATGCAATTATGTTATTTTTATTTTCAGTGGTTTCTTTGTCTCGTTCTAAAGTTATTTTTTTATTTTAAGTAGTACTTATGTTATCTTTGGTGATGTTAGTTTTTTCGTATTTCTCATGATGTAATTTTTTTTTGTGAAGAATATAAAATTTTCAGTCTTCAATTGGATCCAAGATGAGTAATGAATATTTATTCCTTTTGGATAGTGCTACACAATATTAAGAAAAAAGAAAATTTTCTCTTATTTGGTTATGAAAAAGGCTTTGTTAATACAATATCTGACAGTACAAAGTTAATTGAGTCTGGAAGAGCGGCCTTATTACTACCTGGAGGAACAATATTAACTATTGATAATGCATTGTATTGTAGGAAAGGTTTCAAAGCAATTCGCCAAAATGACTACCTTGTTGAGACCTCTAACAAAGGAAAGGTTGAATACCTTTATATTACTACAATAAAGCGGGAGAAAATGTGTGCACGATAAATTATTCGCATTTTCCTCTGGATCGTACCACACAAATATTGATGTGGTTGAATCACACATGACATAATAAACAAAAGGTTTACTACTTCTAATGATTTTATCATTTGACATAACCGGTTGGGCCATCCCCGTTCTAACATGATGCGCAGAATAATAGAGAATTCAAATGGGTACATATTGAAGTATAAAAAGATTCTTCAATTTAAGGAATTCTCTTGTGTTGCTTGGAAAATTGGTTATTGTTTTATCAACAACGAAAGTTGGGATTGAATCCCCTACATTTCCGGAACGCGTACATAGTGATATATGTGGGCCTATATACACTTCATGTGGACCATACAAGTATTTTATGGTCTTGATAGACGCATCTACAAGATGATCACATGTGTGCTTATTGTCAACTGTAATATTGCATTTGCGAGATTGTTGGCTGAAATAATATGGTTAAGAGCACAAAGTTCGTATAGATAATGCTGGTGAATTTACATATAAGGCCTTTATTCACTATTGTATGGCCACTGGAATAAAGTTGAGCATCTGGTTGCTCATGTTCATACTTAAAATGGTCTAGCAAAATAATTGATTAAACGCCTCCAACTAATAGCTAATGAAGACAAAACTTACCCTTTCAGTGATAAGATATACTATTTTGTGTGCAGCAACACTTGTGCGCATAAGGCCAACCAATTATCACAAAGTCTTCCCATTACAGTTGGCTTTCGTTCATGAGCCAAATATTTCCCATCTAAGAATTTTTGGATGTGCGGTATATGTTCCAAATACTTCACCACAACGCATAAAGATGGGCTCCCAAAGAAGGTTGCAAGTATATGTTGGTTATAAAACACCTTCTATTATTAAATACGTGGAGCCTATGACAAGAGATTTGTTTACAGTCATATTTGCTGATTGTCATTTTGATGAATCAACTTTTCCAACATTAGGGGGAAAATAAGCAGTTGGAAAAAAGATAGATTGAACGTATTATCTCTATCTCATTTGGATCCTCGCACAAATCAATATGAATAAGAAGTTCAAAAGATCATTTATATGCAAAATATTGTAAATCAATAGCCAGATGCATTTACTAACCTTCCACGAGTTACTAAATCGTTTATTCCAGCTATAAATGACCTCATTCGAGTTTATGTCCTAGTTGGACAGTATGATAACACAAATGAGTCTAGGCCACGCCTTAAATGTGGTAGACCAATCGGTTCAAAGGATAAGTATCTCCAGAAAGTAAAAGGAGCAAATGATCAAAGTTGATCATAATATGGAGGCAATTGCTCAAGAAGAACATAAATATGAAATGATTGATAAGACCTCACAGGAGGTTCTAGTACCTGGAAATGATGAAAACAGAGAGATCTCAATAAGCTATGTCTCTATGGGAAAAAAGGTGGAACCGGAATAATATTGTCGTTGACAATAATTTTGCATATAACATTGTAGTTGAAGTAATGTAACAAGATGAGGATCTCGAGCCAAAATCTGTCGATGAATGTAGACAGAGAAATGATTGGCCAAAATAGAAAAATGCAATTTAAGCGGAATTGTTTTCACTCGAAAAACGTGAAATTTTCGGACCAACAGTCCAAACGCCTGTAAGGTGTCAAGATAGTGGGGTACAAGTGGGTTTTTGTGCGAAAACAAAATGAGAAAGGTGGAGTCATAAGATATAAAGCACGACTTGTGGCACAAGAGTTTTTGTAAAGACTTGACATTGATTATATGGAGACATATTCTCCTGTGTTAGATACTATTACCTTCAGGTGTCTAATAAATCTGGCAGTCCATGAAAAGCTTGATATGCGGTTGATGGATGTTGTCATAACCTACATATGTGGCTCACTAGACAATTAAATTTTTATGAAAATCCATGAAGGATTTAAAGTCCCTAAAGCACATAAAAATTCAAGAGAAATTTGTTCAATAAAGCCTAAAAATCCTTATACGGATTGAAGCAATCAGGGAGAATGTGGGACAATCGCCTTACCGCGTATTTGCTAAAGGAAGGGTAAAAAATAATCTTATTTGCCCTTGTATCTTTATTAAAAGGTGTGGATTTGAATTTGTCATCATAAATGTCTATGTTAATGACTTGAATATCATTAACACTTCTAAAGAGCTTCCAAAGGCTGTAGAGTGTTTGAAGAAAGAATTTGTAATGAAAAATCTTAGTAAGACAAAATTTTATCATGGCCTCCAAATTGAACATGTACCAAATGGAATTTTTGTCCATCAATAGAACATACACTGAAAATATTTTAAAGCGATTTTACATGGATAATGCACATCCATTGAGTATCCCAATGGTTGTGAGATCGCTTGATATAAATAGATATCCATTTTTGCCTCAAGAAATGATGAAGAGCTCGTTGGTGATGAAACTCCATATCTTAGTACAATTGGCGCACTGATGTATCTTGCCAACAATACTCGATCAGATATTGCTTCTGCAATAAGCTTATTAGCAAGATTCACCTATTCTCCAACAAGAAGACATTGGAATAGTGTTAACCATATAGTTATATATCTTCGGGGAACTATGTATATGTGATTGTTTTATTCTAATGAATTCAAGTCAGAAATGATTGGCTATACCGATGCAGGTTATTTGTCCGATCCACATAAAGTCCGATCTCAAATAGGCTATTTGTTTACATACGGAGGTACAACTATATCATGGCATTGAATGAAACAAACAATAGCTGCCACATCTTCAACTCATGCGGAGATAATAGCCATTCACGAGGCTAGTAGAGAGTGTGTTCGGTTTAGATCAATGACTCAGCATATTCAGGAAATGTGTGATTTTCCTATGAAAACAGATAATCCAACTACACTATATGAAAACAATATTGCATGCATTGCTCAACTAAAAGGAGGATATATCAAATGAGACAGAACAAAATAGATTTCACCAAAGTTTTTTTTTCACGCATGATCTTCAACAAAATAGTGAAATTAATGTTCAACAAATTCGTTCATGTAATAATTTGGCTGATCTGACATAACCAACCTCAACATTTGAGAAGTTGAGACAAAAGATTGGAATGCGTCGTATTCGGAAAATAAAGTGTTGTTTTCATGAGTGGGAGTAAAATACGCATTGTACACTTTTTTCCTTAGCCTAGGTTTTGTCCCACTGGGTTTTACTGATAAGGTTTTTAACGAGGCAAATAAAGCGTATTACAGATATGTGTACTCTTTTTCCTTCACTAAGATTTTTTCCCACAAGTTTTTTCTTAGTAAGATTTTAACGAGGCATATTATCTATCTTTGGACATCTAAGGGTTATAATTTTTTTAGTAATTGTGGATGTCCACTACTCCCACTACTTTCACTCATGATGTAAATAACCTCTCACTACTCATCACTATTATGATTGCAACTCTCACACCTCGATAACCCCTCTCCATGATCTTTCCCCATAATCCAATTGTTAATGTCATGTTTAAGACAATCATTTTGTAAACTTCATATGTAATATGTAATAATATAAATAGAGGAATGAAATATGAGATCGAACACACTTGAACTCTTGATGAAATAAGAAAGTTATCTCTCATTCTCGTATTTTACTTATATTCTTGTTTTGTATTGTTAATTTGAGTTATATTTCTTAATACTAGTATCTTTTACATTTAATTTTATAGCACACCACCTAATATTTATATATTATAAAAAATCAACACTTTAAAATTTAATGAATATTCTCTCTGATTTGTCAACATTAGTACTAATTTACATAATATATTTTCAGGAAAATATTTTTCCAGTCACTAAGAGCATGTTTGGAAAGCCACCTAGGAATTGGATTAAGGGTGTAATTGGGTGTAATTACACAGTTTGGCATGTTTGTTTGGCCAAGTAATTACTTGGTCAGCATGAAATTGGGTGTAATTGGAGGGGTGTAATTACACTTTCCAATTCTCAAGAGGGAGGTGAGAATTGTTGGTACTTACACTGTGTAATTACAAGGTTATTTTTTATTTTCTTTCCTTATTATTTTATTTTAATTTATTTTCGTTATAACTTTTTATTTCAATTATTTTAATTTTTAATTTTTATTTCTACTTTTTAATTTCTTTTAAAATTGTAAAATATATTTTTCTTTGTACATTATTTATCTTCCTTTATTTCTTGTTATTTCATGTAATTGCTTATATTTTATTTTTATTTATTTTATTATTCTATTTTTTGAAACTTCACCTCATAATATTATAAATAATGAGTCATTTACAAACTTATCATATAACGAGTGATTTAATTAAAGTAGAATTTCATTATTGAATGTGGTTATAAACTTATTATGTTTCATAATCTAAAATTATAGTGGAACTTACTATTATTATGCTGGAATATGACATATGCTAAATAAATTTTTTAAAATTTTTATTGTATGGTTCTAATTTACTTGTTTTAGTAGTATTGGCTCACTCGCATGTTGTTTATTTTTTAGTTAAAATTGATAGATCAGTTTTGTCAAACATTTGACCAATGTTTTGGCATTATATTTATTAATATTAATTTATTTTATCAAATATGAATTCCATAATGCTTACAAAATAATGTATATTTTTAATTTTTGTACGTGTCTAAACTAAATATTATTAATTTAAAATATATAGATAAATTTTTACAATATTAGTTTTTATATGATTACTTATTAATGTATATTCATGAAAAATATACATCTTAAATATCAAATATAATATTATTTGTATTTATAAAAATTTATAGGCATATAATTAGTATATTAATTTTTAAGTTTTGATAATTACTCAATTTAAAATTTAATCTAATTATGTAATTACACTTTTACAACCAAACAGTAAACTTGTAATTGCACTGTAATTACACTATAACAAACAAACAGGTCATCATAATTAAATAACTGAGTAATTACTATGTTATATAATTACTACTCTAATAATTACACCAATTACAATTAGATTTACAATTAGATGGTGGCTTTCCCAACAAAATCTAAACATTTGGGTTAAAGCCGAAGTATACCCGTTTCTGAAAATCAAACGACTTAGCGGGTAAGTTTCCTTCCGTTGAAAAAAGATCACCTGAAAATCGAAGTCTTCTCTGCGCAGAACTTGAGCTTCATCACAATTAGGGCACGCGAACGCAAACAAATGAGGAAGAGAACTGTGTGGGCATGGGGAGTTGCAATCTTCTGCTTCATAGTGCTAATGATTGTTACTCCAGCAATTCCTCAGTCCCAAGAATATCATAATTTTGCTGATCAACGCCAGTTTTTGGGTATACGCATATTCAATATTAATCTATGTTTTTTCTTTCTTTAAAATTTGGATCTTTAGCTTTCAATTTGCGATATTGTTACAGTTCTAGGTCATGAATCGTGAGCCGGTCTTTGTCGCTTTAAGTGTCGGTTCACTGTTGTTCCAGTATTGAACTTATATTCCGTGTGCTAATATGGTTAAGTTAATATTTTTCCTTTTTTTACGGGGATCACTATGGTGGTGTAGTCCGAGGCGGGGCCAAGATTTGAACTTTATAGGTTCTAAATTTTTAGGATAGAAATAACTGGTTAATTACATGTTAATAACTGGTTTCTGAAATTAATTTTTGTACATATTTAGTGGATTTTTTAATAAAAATACAAGGTTTGGACTAAAGCTAAAGGGTTCGGCTGAACCCATACCTCCCCTTCGAGCTCCACACTGGGAATATTTCGGTACCTGTATGCTGTATGCAAGTTGTTTTAGCTTTAGTTGCTTCTGTATGTTGAATGCCGATGACATTTGTATTTTTTTCAATTAGTCCTACATCTGTTTTAACCTTTACTCTTTACTACCTATAGCCATTCTGATCCATTCACATGTCCAAGGGGTGATGGTGATGATGATTTTCTCAGTGGGAGTTGAGAGTTCTGAGATTAGCTTGTGACGATATGATTAAACTACGTTTAGAGAAAAATAAGAACAACAAATTGTTGATGGTTTTCAGCAGATACTCATGAAGACAGAGCAAGCAGCAGATTGCTTGTGTTCTCTCTGTTATATGCTGAATTTTCTGACTCTGATTTTCACTTAAGTAAAGTGTTAGCTCCTCCTATCTGGAAAATGGTTCTTGCACATTCATATGGCTGTGGAAGAGCATAGTGAATTTGAAAAGTTTAGTACTCACGTACAAGAATCAAGTATTTTGCTCTCACATTAATGTTTAAGAGTTAGTCAAAAATGTAACAGGATAAATTACTATAAATCGACCAATCAAAGATATAATTCGGATAATAGCAGTAAACTTGCTTTACATTTCACCCCTTCATTACCTTTAGTTTAGATTGCATAATACGTAAAATCAGATTTATCTAGTATTTTGAAGTCAGCGTTGCCAGTTCTGTTTTCATGTCAGCTGTTCATTTTGATTGGCTGCTGGGTGGTATATGCTGCCTTTGGAATTTTCTGCTGCAATTTTTCATGCCTTATTTTTCTTTTGCAGGGATTCCCAACGCACTGAATGTGGTTTCGAATTTCCCTTTCCTTGTGATCGGTCTAATAGGTCTTGTACTTTGTCACCACGGTAACTATTTCAAGCTGAGGTAAACTGTTTACAAATATCAGCTGGCTTTGAAGTTTATATGTCCATTACTTCAAACTAATTCCAATTGATATGTGCTTCAAAAGCTTGAAAGGAGAGCTTTGGGGTTGGACATGTTTCTATATTGGTGTGGCAGCAGTTGCTTTTGGGTCCTCATACTATCATCTCAACCCAAATGATGCTACTCTTGTGTGGGATAGATTGCCAGTAAGTTATTTAAGTATTTTCTGTTAAGTGCAAGCTGTTATTAACTATAATTTCTTTTGTGTACTTGTTTTTTATACTCTCTAACTTTGCAGATGACTGTGGCATTTACTTCTATCGTTGCTATCTTTATTATTGAAAGAATAGATGAAAGAAAGGGAACTTTGTCTCTCATTCCATTGCTTCTGGCTGGTGTAATTAGTATCATGTATTGGAGGTAAGCTTCTATTTTCTACAGTTGCTAATAAACTCCTACCCCTCCCACTCCCACCATTAATTTCTTCTAAAAGAAAAAAGAAGCTGGAATAGTGGAAGAAACGCAAAGTGTTTCCCTGGATATATGCTCTTTGGGTCCTCTCCTTTTTTTCTGTGTCTTCTTTCTTTTCTCTTTTTTTTCTTTCTAGATAAGTTAGACAATTATTTTTCTCACAAAGGACACCAAGTGGGTATTGGCAATTACAAAGTTACATATTACTAGCCTACCAAGTATGTAAGGAGTTACAAAATTCAGCAGTGTCAAAAAGCATCTTTAGTGTTCTATATTTTACACTTAATTTAGCCTAAGATCTTCCTTCAAAGCACTTGTATTTCCTTTCTAGATAATCCATAGAATGCATATGGGTACTGTCATCCATCTTTCTTTCAATGATTTCCTTATGATGTGTAGTGCCTTTAACATCCTTAGGCATCACCCATTGTGACATCAAAAAGGTTCATAAACAAACACCATAACTTCCACTTTAAAGAACAATGCAAAATCAGATGCCTAAAGTTCTCATCAAGCTTTTGCACATGTAAATATCTACTGCACATACTGAAGCTCCTTATTCAATAGTTTTTACGTGATTATTCAAGTAGAGCAAGCCACTTTCAGGAGTTTACATTTCAATATCTATTTGCAAGTTCCCTCGTAACTGAGATGTCAGGACATTATAGCATTACCTTACTGAAAATTTACCTGCTTTTCTCGCTTCTCATAAGAGAGAATCTACTCCTCCCTTCAACTCATTAACCTCTGCCAGCTTTCCAAAAAATTGAACGACCCTTCCAAGCCCCGTAATGTAAACTCCTTCTGGACTCAATTTCAATACTATTTCCTATCTACTCTTGCGATTGTGTTGTCCTTACCGATTGGACTATAGAGCCCAGGGAAGGTGTCTTTAAGAGAACCAGCTATCTTCCTTGAGTCTCAGTTTTGCAGGAGGCTGGAGCTAGGATTACAAAGATTATTGAGCTTCTTTGAGCAGACTGTCCAATATTGAGTGCTGGTTTTGATTTATAAGAAAGTATAACATATTGGATGTGTTTTTGCTTTTTCTTGCATTTTCATTATCTAAGGGTGCTAGAGGGGGGTGGATGGTCTAGATCCATAATTAATTACTGTTATTTCTCTTGATCGCCATTTGGCTTTTCAGCTAAAACAGCTTTGTGATTGTACATTTTCCGTCTGAAGGTTCTTTGAGGATCTCCGTCCTTATGCGGTAGTTCAGTTTGTACCGTGCCTAGCCATCCCAGTCATGGCTATCTTGTTACCTCCAATGTACACTCATTCCACTTATTGGCTGTGGGCTGCAGGTATGGATTTCTTCTTCTCTGGGTTGTGTGACCTTGTTCTTGCCGCACTTTGTGCCTATATAAAATGAGATTTTTCTGCATACTGCAGGATTTTATCTTTTAGCTAAGATTGAAGAAGCAGCGGATAAGCCAATCTACAACTGGACTCACCACATCGTCAGTGGCCACACGCTCAAACATTTATGTGCTGCAATGGTGCCTGTCTTCTTGACATTAATGCTTGCCAAAAGGGACACTGAAACAAATAGGTACAACTGTCTCTACCCCCCCCCCCCCAAACAACTTTCAGCTTGCACTGTCATTACATGATCCGATTTCACTCTCCCACAGGATCAGTTTATATCAAAGTTGGAGAATATCTTGGAGTAAAGCAAAAGAAAATGGAGCAGAAGTGGAGAGTTACACTTGTACTTATTCAAGTGTTCCAATTGAGGAATCACGTTGAAGGGGGTGCTTGCATTTCACTGACAGAAACTCTTTTATTTTACTGTAAACAGAAAGGAAGGCTAAAACAAGTCTCTAAAATTTTAATCTGGTTCTTTATTGTGCATCCGAAGGAAAGATTCACACTTTTTATCAGTGTATACAAGTCACTTGTTAATGTATAAAAGAAGTTTTGTGCCATGTAGATTGTGCCTCGGCTGTGAGCCTTACTAGCAGCATAAATCAGTCATTAGTTGTTGGTTACTTGATCATGTCAAATGCAGTGAACACACATGCAAAGAGAGAAGAGATCGTATGAGAAGGAAGTAAGAATGGAGATTTGCAGAAGCTTTTCATTATGAAACTCAACAGATACAATGAGTGTTGTATATCTTTTATACTCCTCTAACCCGACTAACTCTAACCCAACTCTAACTAGCAACTAACTCTAGTTACATATGTTAAACTATGATTAAGTTAGTACATCCTTTACACCCCCACCCCCCTCAAGCTAGGAGGTATGAAGATATTATTCATTCTCAGCTTGGAGATCATATAGTCGTGTTGCACTTTTCCAAGTCCTTTGGTGAGGACCTCTGCTTGTTGTTCTGCTGAAGAAAGATTGATGGTTCTGACGAGGCTTTGCTTGATCTTCTCACTGATAAAATGGTGGTCGATGTCAACATGTTTGGTCCGCTTGTGAACACAGGATTGGCAACAATTTGGATAGCTGATTTGCTATCACAATATAGTGGAACAGAAGTGTGTGTTGCAACCTCCAGCTCCTTAAACAATTCCATGAGCCAAATGACCTCTGCATGCTAAGCTGTGATACTCTTTTCAGCAGAACTCATAGAGATGGTCGATTGCTTCTTGGACTTCCAAGAAATAAGGGAATCACCAAATTTGACAAGGTAGCCAGTAACTGGCTTCCTAGTATTGGGACAGGATACCCAATTAGCATCACAAAAGGCAGACAAAGACCAGCCTTCAGTAATATTCCCAACCCAGGGCAAGACTTAAGATACCTGACTACACGCAATGCAACCTCCATGTAAGAAGCCTTGGAGCAATGCATACATTGATTTAGGCTTTGCACAACGAAGGAAATGTCTGGCCTAGTAGCAGTAAGGTACAACAGCCTCCCTAGTAGTCGTTGATATGGCCCTGGATTGGATCAACCCAAATCTTGTCTGTAGTACCCTACATGTGCATCAAACTCAACAGTGGTGAGCTTTAGATTGGTCTCCAATGGGAAGCCCACAAGTTTAGAGCCTGGTAAACCTGTATCTACAATCAGGTCAAGAGTGTGCTTCCTCTTATGCATGAGGATACCTTCCTTGCTCCTGGCAAATTCAATTTTCAAAACGAAACAAAGTTCACCAGGATTCTTAATTTTGAATCTCTACTGAAGAGTAGATTTGTCATCACCTGTGATGAGAATATCATCCACATACACCAATACAACCACTATCCTTCCTCCAATTCTTTTAGTAAAGAGAGAGTAGTCTAAGTGACTTTGTGTGAACCCAAAATCTACTAGAGTAGTAGATAGTTGAGATTCCACTGTCTAGAGGCTCGTTTAAGGCCGTAAAGTGATTTGTGCAGCTTGCAAACTAGAGACCTATCCCTTATTCTCCTGGACCCCCGTGGTATTTGCATGTATACTTCCTCATCCAAATCTCCTTATAAGAACGAATTATAAATATCCATTTGAAATATTTTCCATTGTCTGGAAGCAGCCAAGGAGAGCACACTTCTCATAGTGACCATCTTGACCACTGGGAGAACATCTCCTAATAATCCAAGTCTTCTTGTTGATTAAATCCCTTAGCTACAAGAGTGGCCTTGAACCTTTCTATTTCACTATTTGCCTTATAATTAATCTTGTAGACCCACTTGCAGCCGATAACTTTCTTTCCTTTAGGCAGGGTCATTATCTCCCAAGTTTCATTGTTTTCTAGTGCCTTGATTCCATCCTTCATTGTAGTTACCCATCTGGAATCTTTAGCTGACCTGTCTCAGAGTATGATCTTGGCTCCTCCTCTGTGGATATCTTTGACAAGAAACTGTGGTATTGAAAAGAAACATTAGAGTAGCTGATGAAATTAGATATTGAATACCTGCAGCTATGAGCTCCAGTTCCCCTTCCTTTAGTGACATAGTCTTGTAGTCAGACGGGTGGTTTTGATGTCCTAGTGGAGTTTTGAACATCTTTTTCTTGAGAAGGAATAGCTGGCAGTTGTATTGAGGAATCAACAACTGGACAGGCATGTGAATCTGCAGTAGAACTCCCATATGCAAGTGCAACCTGCTCCTCCATCATCTCCTCATTTTCAAGATTAGTAGGCACAGGAACATGAGGACTGTTGGGGCTTTCTTGCGACCCTTCTTCACTATTATGATCTGTGGGAGTGTGGAGGAGTGCTCGGAATTGCAACAGTTGTAGGTGTTATATCCACTACGCCATACCTAGGAATTATATCAAGGAATAATTGCTCAGATGTGTAAGAATATTCCTTAAAGGGAAAGATATCTTCATGAAAGGTCACATCTCTGCTCACAAAGGAAATCCCATTTTCAAGGTCTAGTAGCTTGTAACCTTTCTTCGGTGGTGCATAATCAAGTAGCACTGACCTCACAACTTTAGGACTAAACTTGAGTGGTCAGATTAGTAGCAACGCATAGACAGCCTATGACTCACAAATGACAGAAAGAGGCTTGATTGTGATACATCATCTCATGAAGGCTCTTGTTGTACAACACTATAGACGGCACCCTGTTAATTATATATACTGTAGCTGAAACCAATGACCCCAAAATATTGTTGGTAAGTGTCCGTGAGATCTGATAGCTCGGGCAGTGTCTAAAATATGTCGATGTATCCTTTCAACCACTCTATTTTGTTGTGAAGTGTAAGGGAAAGAGCTTTGATGTAGAATCCCATGTGATTGGAAAAAATCTTTGCAAGTGTTGTTAAAGAATTCACCACCATTGTTGGATCCGAACATTTTAATTGTTTTATTGAATCAAGTATGAATCATGGTTATAAAATCTCTGAGTTGTACAGGAACATCAGATTGGAACTTCATTAGAATATCCAAGTCCATCTAGTACAATCATCAGCTAGTGTAAGAAATAACCTCATGCCATTCACAGTAGTTGTCCTATAAGGACCCCACACATCCATATAGATCAAATAAATGCTTTCTAGACATCTGGTAGAACTACTAGAAAAGAGAAGACTTGTTTGTCTAGCAAGAGGGCAAATTACACACTTATGTTGCAAGCATATGTGAGAACTAATGGTATTTTTAAGACTTGTTATTTTCTTCAGCACTGCTATAGGAACATGTCCCATTCTCTTATGCGATAATGCTGTAGATTCTCCTCTTTTATTCCTTGTTGAGACTGCAAAAGATTATGGAATCCCTCGTCTCTTATTCTGTGATATGGAATGTAAATGGTATAGCCCATCTAGTTCTTTATCAATCTCCTGCACCTTCTCAGATAAAAGATCCTGAACACACAAAAAATATTGGAAAGGATGCTGCACTACAATTCAGCTCTTTTGTCAATTTTGAAAATGACAAGAGAACATTCTTAAGCACACCACCTCGGGTGAGTTGATGGCTGCCTACATGAGTGACTGCTGTAGAATCCCTAGTTGGCAATTGAACTAGTCCTCCATTATCTGTTGACATATTATTATTCAATAAAGCCTTATCTCCAGTCATATAATTCGTAGCACCAGTATCTACACAATCCACTTAGAACTCTATCATTGCAAGTATAATTACCTGCCATGTTCGCACAAGCATCATAGTTACCTGCCATGTTTGCACCGACATTGGTGTCACCAACACTTATTTTCTGCAGCAAATGTAGAAGTTGTGTATACTGTTCTTGAATAAACATTGGAGAGCAGATGCCTGGATTATTCCCCTGCCAAGTACTCCCTCTACACAGGTCACACCAGATGCATCATGCTGAGAAAATTATGGTCCACCTCCTTCCATTTGTATTTCATTAGCTCTATGTTTGCCTTTAAAATCATAGGGATATTCCATAATCTTGTAACAAGTTTCTCTTACATGCCCCGACTTGTTAGAAAAATCACTCTTCATCAACTTGTAACATTGATCTTATAAATTTCATACTTAATATCGTGGCTAAATTCCAAGAACATAATTTCTAGGTTTTTCCCTCAAGACCCCAAGTTTTTCTGCACAATTCATGCTTAAATCCATACATAATTGATGTATTTAACTCATAATAGGTGGGGATATCTTACCTTGACGTTGATGACGATAATATCCTCTTGAAGCTCTCCCAAAAATCGCCCAAGCCATGAAAAATGGAATAGAAATGATCCTCTACTGGTTTTTAAAAGACTCACTGCCCCATCGATTATTCCCTAACAAGTTTCTCTTACATGCCTGGATTATTCCCCTGCCAAGTACTCCCTCTACACAGGTCATACCAGATGCATCATGCTGAGAAAATTATGGTCCACCTCCTTCCATTTGTATTTCATTAGATCTATGTTTGCCTTTAAAATCATAGGGATATTCCATAATCTTGTAACAAGTTTCTCTTACATGCCCCGACTTGTTAGAAAAATCACTCTTCATCAACTTGTAACATTGATCTTTGATGTGACCCTTCAGATGACAGTAGTCATATTGTAAATTGTAATTCTTTTTTTGGTTTTGACTAGATTGAGCGATGAACATTGTTGTGGGATCTATGTTGTTCCTACCCCCATAGTTATTGCTAGATATGATCTTCCTACTCTCAGCTTGCACTACCATAGCATACACCTGGTTAATACTGGGAATATTTGGCATCATCAATATCTGTCCCCCAAATGTATCGTTTAATCTCATTAAAAATTGCAACAATCGCTGAAATTCAATTGTTCTACATAATCTTTTACAGGTGGGTTTGTCAATACAGAGTCATACTCTGCCTATAAATCCTTGAGTTTGGTAAAGTAAACAGAGATTCAGGAGATACCTTGAGTTAATGTGAATATCTCCTTATGCAAGTAATACAGCTGTGAGGTATTCACTCAAAACGATATCTGAGCTCTGTCCAAACAACTGTGCATTAGAAAAGAAGAGGACTCTGGTTACTAAGTCCTTACTGACCTTGTTTGTTAGCCAGGAGGTGACTATCGCATTGCAGTAATCTCATTGCTTAGCCAAATCTGCACCAAAATCACTCTTACTCATTCTACCATCGACAATGCACAATTTATTTTCCCAAACAGCGCAATCTTCATCGCCCTACACCACGGTGTGTAGTTCTCCATTCCTGTTAGTAACAATCCCACATTCATCGAACTAGGCCCATCAGAAGGTTGAAAATACAACAGATGACTATAGTCGAGAACCACAGTACCTTTAGCTCCGCCACTAGAAGTGTCTCTACTAATACTTCTCGAAATTCTCCAGAATTGCCATATTAAATGAAAAATTAGATGTAAAATGTACAGAAAATCTGTGTAATTTTAGCTCAATTCCTGCGAAAAACTCTGAAATTAGGGTTCTAGCGATTATTAGACAAAATTTGTGCAAACGCTTTCGATTTCCCTTTGAATTGCACGAGAAAATTCCTAGAATTGCTCTGATACCATGTCAAATACAGTGAACAGACATGCAAAGAGAGAAGAGACCGTATCAGAAGGAAGAGAGAGTGGAGATTTTGCAGAAGCTTTCCATTATGAAAATACAAATGAGTGTTGTATAAACTAACTCTAACCTAGCTTGACTAACACCTAACTCTAGTTATATATGCTAAACTATTATTAAGTTAGTACATCATCAAACATGCAACGGTCAGATTGGTGATCTCGATTTTGTGGCAAAGCCATCAAAATCACAAGGCAAAAGAAATTTCGCACTCACGGTTAGTCAATTATGTTTTTGTTACGAATAGAATTGTATTTAGAGTGAATGTCTATCTTGTGGGGAGTTTTACTTTGTGACTAAGTCATAATTTCTCCTATAAATAGATGAGTATTACTCCATTGTAAATCATCCCAAAATTCAATAAGAATTCTCTCTCTCTATTTCTCTGCAATATTGTTCTTCTTCTTTTATTGTTTCATAACACGTTATCAATACGAGACTCTAACCAATTGAGTAGAAACTTTGGGATTGAGCATAATGATTGTCAATTGTTTCATGAACTTCCTTCATGATTAAAATTTTGGATTTAAGGTAAGTATTTTACGTTTCTCTTTCAAATTCTTGAAATTCTATAATTTGATTTTATATACAGGCAAAGACAACAAAGTTTGATTATAACTCTAATGGAGTTTTTAAGAAATTACACCCACATGAAGATGTAAAATTTCTATGTCTTGCCATGATTAAATTCATGTATAATTGTGGGCAAAGAATTGAAAACTCGTCCCATTGAATTTGCTCCATTCTCATTCTCTTTAGAGAATGTGATAGCAGTATGTAATAAGTCTGAAAGAAGACAAAATTATTATCATGAATAATCAATGGATATGGACGTGGCAATAGACGAAATTATATCGTCATCATTGTGGCAATGAGAACAATAAGTATTCTCAAAATAATCCCACACTTTGTGAAAATATTTATCATCGATTTGACATGAGATTTTATAAAGCACATACATATGACTATGGTCCATTCATGATGTGAATGAGAAAATATCTGATTTGTGAATATATATTCGTTTTAGAAGAATATAAATGTGCTAGTGGTAGTGATTACACCACACTCACCTCTAAAAGGAGGTTTGAGATGATATAAGAAAATAATATCATTATTATGGCATGAATGGTCATTGGTCACATACCTATCGTACGCCAAAATATTTTAGCAATGTGATTATTAAAGGACAACAATAATGCAAGAAACATATCTTGCATATAATTTTGGCCATGACCATAATGGTATAAGTTTCTCTTTAAAAGAGATATTCACCACATGGATGTTGATGAATCTGTGGCAGTACAAAATTAATTGAGAGCTCTAGAAGAGCCAATTATT